>VXAL01002923.1:119872-132864 GCA_013399475.1 Chauna torquata | reverse complement strand
CGGGCGCGGGAGGGCCCGGGGCACTGCGGGGCCGCCCCGTCCCGGCATCGCGCTGCCCTCGGCGGCCCCGCAGCCCCTCGCCCCGTCCCGCCCGGCAGCGGCCTGCTGGCGCTGCGATAAACACCTTTCTCTCGCCGTGGCAGCAGGGGAGCCGCAAACAATACCGAGCTCTTGCCGCTGTCTCTTGCTGCGCGTGGGGACGGGAGAAGTGTCGTCCCCTGGAACACATGTCACGCGTCCGCGGCAGAAAAGGAGGAAAAAAGTACGAACGGCAGAGGGGTCTGCTGGTGGAGATGAAATAAGTGCCGCTATAAATTAAAAGCACTGATCTGCTGTTTGCATAATCCTTTAGCCTGCTCTTGCTAGCCTATACAGGCTGTCAAATTTCCTTTGAAGTCAGTTTTCACACCGAATATCTTCATTTACACCATTCCCTCATCCAAATTGCACAGGCTCCTCAGCATCACTAACGCGTGTTCTGTAAACTTCCTGAGCAGCATGAGCATATCCTTTATACACAATGCATTTTGTTACAGTGTACAACCATTTGTAGTTTTGTGCCTGTTTTCTTCTCAAACCGTGAAGACTGTATAATGTAAACAGAAAAATTTGACACAATCCAGTCAGACCAGTATAGTATGATTAGTTAGACTACCAAAACACACAAGCTGAGATTTACAAAGCTAAATATAAACAAACTCCATCTAGAGATTGTGGCTCTTTCAAGTTGGAAGTGTTTATGTGATCCCAAGTAAACACTTGCTCCACACAACCAGTTGTTTCACCCAGCACTGGAATGCATCGCTCTTCCCACAACCCAGTCAGGCGATTTTTCTATTACAAGTCAAAATCAGGTGGAGATGGTGAAAACATGAAGTCATTCACAGAGCATCTAATAGGTGAACTATTTATCATCACTATAACAAGCACCAGCCAATTACCCCACAGCCCAGCCTACAGGAGCCTGGGGCGGTCCTCAGCTTTACTACTGTTTACATATCAAGCCTCAAAAGTTTTGCACAAATGTAAAGACAGATGAATGCCATGCCAAACAGTTTATAAGCCTGAACGCGAGGAACAGAAGAAACATCTTGTGAAAGGGAAAACACATCTGAACTCAGCCAGATTTGCACAAATCACAGTGCCAGGCTATGACTTCATTTTGCACCGGCAAGTCCTGTTGTTGCTGTTGACCACCACCAACGCCAGATGGGGATGGCAGAGGCTTTGTCTCACCGTGTGTGGGCACCCTCCAGGAGCCGCTGTTCCATGAGGTCTCCAGACAACCTCTCCCAGTCTCCACTAGCCCTCGTGAGACCTTGCGGTTTCCACTTGCTACGGGCAGAACGGGCAGCTGGAAGATGGAGTCGGTGTAAGACACAGGCAAACGGGCGAGTAGAAATGCAAAGGTCCGCAACCTTCAGCAGCGAAAGGTGCACACAGAGGTGCAGCAGAAGGAGCAAAGGTCAAGAGGAAGCAATAAAGCAAGTCCTCACTGCCAGCCCTGCCTCACGTGTGACGTTACAGCTCTGATTCATTGCTCTCCGCACATTATTCTGGGGCTGCTTAATATATTACTGCCTTCAGCCTGCTCCCTGCCCGTGTGCAAGAGGTGCCCAGCTCCATTGTCAGGGTGGGTTGAGGGAGCAGCCTCCGACATAACCAGGCCTGCCAGGTAGCCGGATTTGACCTGCATAGTCTGGGTCTCAGGGTCAGGCTGGGTTTAAGATGTTGTAAATGATTAACATTGTGGGCACAAGGAAGTTTAAACTCCCATTCAGGGGGAGGAGAAAGGGTATTAAAACTTTTTTTACCTAGGAAAACATTTGTTGTGTGCAGTCTTGTCCCCTGAAGGAGAAAAACCTGGCAAAATGGCAGCAGCTAGTGTGGACTAGCAGGTAGCGCTGCCTGGGACTGCCCGCTCATCCTGTGCTGATGGGAGGCAAGAGCATCAACATCGCAGCCTGCCCTTCTGCGGGTGAGTCAGGCCGGACCTCAGCCTTGGCCTGGGGTCCAGGCCCATCTGGCAGGTTTGGCCACTCTCGTTTCTAGCCCAGCGCATTAATATAAACTGCATCCACCTCATCTTACATGAGTACGCTGGGCTCTGAGATGCTGTAAATGAAAACTGTGGCAGCAGAGTGTGCAGCTCTGTCCAGGGAGGCAGCATCCGTGTCGCCTGAGTTAATCCATCCGAGCCTTTCAGACAGCTCCTCAGTACCTTCCCCAAACCAACTCCCTGGTGAGCAGAAACCCTCACAGATAGAACCTCCACTGAGATGGCTGTAACTAAATGAGATATATGCAGAACCACATGCTCCAAAATGAAAAACTAAGCCTCTAAAATTGTAAGGACACTAAAATTTGTGAGATGAAAAAGGGCACCCTTTATAATCATTTTCCTTTAAGTTTTTATTTTATTTAGGTTCTTCTCTGCTACCATGTGGTCTATGAATCAGCTCTAGAAGTATGAAATCTGAGATTCTCACATAAAGCTAGATCTCCAAATGTTATGTTACTTGTCATAAAGTCTGTAAATGCTTGTGGGAAATTATCTGTGAAAATACTATATGCCTACTAAGAAGTAACTGATTATATAAAGTGAGGAGTAAAGAACTTCTCTTAAACAAAAAGTGATTTCAGATTTTGTTATTAAAGTTCACTTGCCTTTTGATGTTTAAGGACAATTCTATAACTGAAAAAGCAGGTTACATTTAATTAAGTCCCTTGGCTCAGACTTGTTTCTCAGGGCAACACTGTAAACACTTGGCAGAGACTCTGAAGTATAATAACAGATTTATTAAAAAAAGATTTGGTCACATATGAGAAGACAGGGAGTCTAATAGGAAGTTCATGGGTAACTTACCACTCTTCCATATCACCTTCATCTTTTTTGTTCCTAGTGTATGCAGAATGAAGATATTAAAAAGCTTTGTTTACCATCTGCATTTGTTTCCTTTGCATATCTTACCTGTGAGTGATTTAATGAGTTGAATTCTCGGTTTGAGAGGAAAATTTATACTTGAAGATTGTCTAATAGTAGCAACAGAACCCACAAATCCTACAGCTAGATTTTGTGCCTGTCCAGATCAAGGGTGCTTTGTGGCTCCTGCTAAAACAGCAAGGGAAGCTGTCTGCCACAAAGGAAACTATAGATATATTTATGCCATTGTAACTAAATTGCTTTCATCTATAAACAGAGTTCCCCATATGAACAATCATTCCAGGAATGGATTATTTTCTGTCTTTTTTTAAACCAGTTCCAGACCAATGATAAGCAGAAAAAGATGTTGCCTCTCTTGCAATAGGCACATCCATGTAAGGACATTATGAATATTCACGCCAAACCTCACAGGAAAGTAACTTCCTATACAGGCATGCCACTAGCTATCCCTGACTACTTTGGTCAACAAGCTGCAAAATATCTTCACAATGATTTCTGCTAGACCTCCCTCTGCCCACACTCCCAAAATGTCCTTGTTGCACTCTGCAGGCCTGCAAGGTGCTCCTCTGCTCGAGACAAACACAGTGTTTCTGGAAAGGTCTTGGATGTTTGGGTCCTGACCCTACGCTACCAGCACAGCCCTCGAGTCTTTCCACACTCTTCTAGCTCCTTAATGGGGCTACAGAGAAGGTGAGGATCTTGCTCAATTTTTAATATATTTACTTTTTTTGAAGTCTTCCTGGCTGAAGACTAAAAACAGATGCTTTCTTACCCTATAGCTGAATGAAGAAAAGGAAGGAAGGTTGAAGTCTGTAACCTCCAACCAAATGCAATACAAATCATCATTTAACTCTCACATTTTACAGTTACAGTACAACCTGACCTGAATGGTGACTCCATTTCAAGGCAATAAGTATGCCATCATAGGTCTCATCGACACTTCATTTTTCTTGTTTAGCCCATATCTGAAACACCAAGGAGTGCCAACCATGAGAAAAGATTCATTAACTGTGCCAGATGAATAGCTAAGCGAAGATTTTGCTTTTATTACCCTGTCCGACAGCAGCCACCCCTCAGTCTGGCTCCTCTACCCACGCACCTGTAAACACCGGGAGGGGTACCATGCAAATTAGACTTTCAAAGCAAAACACAAGAAAAGTCAGGAGAAAAAAGTCTAACTCAACAAAGTCAGCAGGAGACACTCAAGAAAAGGTGCAAAAGGAACGAGAGAGACAGTATTAACAGGATTAAGTAACTGAAAGAAGCAAGGTCATGCACAAAAAAATAAATAAGCTGTAAAATGTTAAGTGCTCTATGAGTTTTTCTTTGAAGGCAAGGAAGACCACTAAAATGTATGTTCTACTTCTACAACAAAGTTCAGTAACAAGCAATGAATTAATTGATAAAATTGATGTAATCAATAAAACAAATACCAGCTGTGAAAGAGAAGTGCTGTGCCCCACTAAACCAGTTCCAATCTTGATCCCTTTCAGCTGCTAACAGAGGAAGAGGTGCGGTGACTGTTGGCCCTGCCTCAGTGTACTGCTGAGAATTTGTACAAACTCTGCACATTGATTGGCCTCTCTTCTTCTTCTCTGGTGCGTCTCCTCCTTCCTTGACTCCTAGAAATCCCTTAGGCCATGCCGATGAGCCACACTGATTCACATCAACTGTTGCAACCTAATGGCAGTAAGTAGACTATGGGATTTGCTGAAAGGTCTCTACGTGCTGTAAATAAGTTTTGTTGTACACTGGTAACTTGGATGGATTCAGCTGAATTTGTATTATTTGTTTGCTGCAAAGGTGAAGTTTGTATATACCAACCTAGCAGCAAAATGCACTTTCCAGTGAGCAGAAATATTTTCAAGACTCTTTTGGGGTTACAGTGTCCCATCAGGGAGAGCTTCCTTATGAAAGAGCTGTGTAGTGGAGGTCTTTGTGATTCTGCACCAGTACAGCTGGTATGGTAGAAGCGGGGTTGTGTGGGTCACTTCCTCTGTTTTTTTTTTTCTTTAGTGAGTGTAGTTTATTTTAAGGTGTGATTTACTGAAAACATGTATGCTTTATTTGATGGAGGCAATAGGAGAGGTCCTTCCCTGGTCTGCAGGCTGGCTTTCCTACATTGTTTGGTTTTCTACCATTCTTTCAGGTAGTCTGAAGGCTGGAAGAAAGGAGGGTTGTTATGTAAAACTCATTTGAATATTATGTACTTGTGGAGCTGATTTGTTTCTGTTGCCATGGCCATTTTGTTCAAAATCTTCCCCTTCACTAAGGCAAAACCCTTCCTTGATTCAGAGAGGATGTGACAATAAAAACTCAATATAGTTTTGGAAACTTGTTCATTATTTTTCCCTTTGTCCCCTTCCTATTATTTTTCCTTTGTTTCTGGTGGATGGAGGGTGCAGTTGATCTCATCCATGCGATAGTACTGTGTAAAAGTCCCCTCTGGGAGTTACTTGCTCTCACTTGTGTGTGACCAATTGATTTCATGACCTTCAGATTCCCTTCTTATGTTCCAGCACGTTATGAAGATTTGTTGCCCCAGTAGATACTGAACAAAGGCTGCAATGTTTAGCTATAAAGGGACTGGTTTTCCAGGTATAGATGATGTTTATCACCCTAAAGGCCAGGAAAAAGACCCATGAAGTAAGGCTTTCATCTTCAGAACATCTGAGTGTCTCCTAGGAGTCTTCAACTTTTCCACAACCTGTTCACATAACATCAGTTTCATCATTTCATCCTACCTGATCTCAGTGCAAAGGTAGAGATGCCAGCCTGGTGCCAGCAGTGGCTCAAACAATGACTCAAGAAATGGAAGAGCCAATGTCATGCAAGGGCTTTCTGTAATTTGGGATGGTAGATATTTCTGTAGACAGCAACAGCTGGTGAAGATGTGCAGGTAGAAGCAATTCAAACCACATTCAAATGTTGCTTTGGGCAGGACAACTCACTCTGCCACACAACGTTCAGCTCCAGGTAACCCTAGCTGGCCAGGTTACCTTCTTCTGCCTGAATTATCTTGATTAGAGAAATCTGAGATACTTTCACTGTATACACAATAAATACAAGTCAAGGGCTCTGGAATAACGTTCACTGGCAAATACTATTTCTGGACATAACTACAAGAGTTTAACACAGTGTAAATGATAAATCAGCTGTCCAACTCCAACCAGAAACGAATGCTTCAAGTGGAAAACAGAGATTGTATAGTCTATTTTTTACCCTGCAAATACTAGGATTGGAAGCAAGGCAGCAGGTAGTCATTACAGTGCTTAAGCACTGTAGTTGCAGATGCTATAAAAAGGATGATAACATTGCTGGCTTTTATACACAGCTTTCCATCTGTAGATCTCAAATCTTTTGTATATTGCAGTTTTGTGTAATTTCCTGACTTAACCTGCCTGAAACAAAATCTACTAGCCCTGAAACAATATTTTATGTTATAGAAAACAACCTGCATATTTTTGCAATACAGTGTTTGTGGAAGAATGAATTATGTGTGATCTATTCTGCTTACTTCATCATAGTAACAAAACAAATTAGTTTCTTATAAGCAAGCAAGCAAGAATGCTCCTTTTAAGCCACCTGACCTCTTTCACAACATTGGAGATGTCAAATATTCTCCAAACGCAACATTCAGCTACACTGCCTGTCCATGCAGCTCCCTTCAGAAGTAATTCAGCTTTCCTTCTATTTGTTTGTTTCTGTTTGAAGAAAGAGTTTCTATTGTACATCCAATGTCAAGTCAGCTTGACTGTGAGAGAGATGTGAGAAGAGATTCCTTCCCTGGCCTCCCCAAATGACATTGGCTTGGCAAGTAACAAAAATACATAAATGTTTCAAATTGATGGGCAGTTCCCTGTAGATGATNTTTTTTTTTTTTTTTGAGTTAAAGGGTGCATGACTCTGATTCCCTAAGCCACCAGGCTGAGGTTTTTGCAGTATAAGATGCACTAATGGTTCCAAGCTCTTCAGGAGCAGGCATTTTCAAACCTTACTTGTATTTCACTGAATATTTAATGTAACAGTTCTGCCAGAAGCCTCTGAGAACAGGGAGAATTAAAACCCAGCAGCTGTTCCTTAGCTGAAGGAAGTTGATCATTTTTAAAGTTTGTCTTTACCATATTTCAAAGCATGACCTTGAGGAACACTATCAATGTCAAATATGTCCTTGTAGTTGCCACAGATGACAGTCTAGAAGTCACGGTCAGTGATACTTCACCTGATCACAGTTAACTGCAAGCGTCTGTCAGGGTTTATCAGCCTCTTTATAAACCTGGATTATAGATGAGAGTTGAGGGGCTAAGAAATTGATAGATTTGTATGTATTTACGCTTTGTTTTGCCTGGTTTAATAACTCCTTGGCAAAAATGAAAAGCAGTTAAGGAGGAAGACAAGAGTACCAGGCATTACCACTTGGCTATTGTTCTTAACTCAGCTTTGATGGAAATATTTGTTACTTTGTTTCTGAGGAAAAACAGATGTATTCCTGAGTCTATGTTACAACTCCATTGATTTGAATTGGCAAATGATGTCATAGTACAAAATTCAACTAGTGTTGAATTTGGGGAACATTTGGGAATAGAAAACACCCTGTAACTCTCCCCTTAGAAGAACTGGTGAAAATAAAGACATTTGGTGCCTCTCCTACCAGCCCAAACCAACCCAGTAGAGATGGGTTTGAATTGAAGTCCCTTCCAGTAGTAACTGTTTCCAAGACTAGAATTGCCAGTGTAAAAATCTGCCAAAGGAAAACTCCCAGATTTGGGAAAATCTAGCAGGCTTCCCAATTGCCTAGAGCTTGAACATTCAAGGATTTTCTTTGTTACATCTCTCATGGTTTTTATACAAGTCAATGGCTTATCACATTTAATTCAAACTTTTATAAACACTCTGAGATTCCAGGAAGAGGTGAAAGCATGACCTTATACCATCACACTAGAGAGTTTTGTCTTTTGTCTTCAGTGTTTTTTATCTGCTTTTACATAACTAATTGAATTTTATTGCACAACTGATTACAAAAATATTTATCTGTCCAGGAGCTCTTTCATATGATGACTGCTGAAACACCATTGAAGTGTTTAACAAAGAGGCAAAAGTCTTCAGGGCTCCTCACCTGTATAGTTCACTTTCTTTTTGAGAAGAAAACACCAGCCATCTAGGGGGTTTTTAAATGCAGTTGGGACAAGAAAGACAAAAATCAATGGCTGGAAGCTGAAGCCAAGACAAATCCAAATGAGGAGATTTTAATAGTGAGTCAGTCATCCAGAGAAATGACGATTTGCCAACTCTCAGTATCTTTAGAGAGAGAGCAGGTCTTTCTAGAAGATGTGCCACAGTCAAACACAGCACAGTGTATTCAAAAGTGGGTTAACTGTGCAAAGTGTAATGGTTTACACTGTAAAAGCTAGATCAGAGAATCTGTCCAATGTTTCTTTGCTTTTAGTTTTGTGAGATTTGTCTTAAAAGGGTATTGTTTTTCTTTTCATTTTTCTAGCTCTTACACAGACTAGGTCCAAGAGTTTTAATCCCACTCCTTACAGATTTCTACTTTGGGAAATGAAGCCACTGAGTAAAGCAAAAGTAGTAACAGCAACTGCAGAGTGGTAACAGTGTACAGTTAGTGCTCAGCCACTGGGAACTAATGCGCTCATTCACAAAGCTGCAAAGCTGCCATCAGGCAGCATTTTTTTGTCACTTTCAAACTGATTGTGCTTAGATCCATTGACAAAGGTGAATGGTTTCATAGTCATAATTTAATCCTCTGCTACCAATACAGTAAGACAATTGCTAAAACACACAGTCCAATTTTTCAAGGCTATCCTGCACTTAAAAGCATTGGCACAACATTTGAAAACACATGTTGCTAGATATTTGTTATGGCACAGTTTATACCCCTGTATGTACATAGTTCATATGCCCTCTCTGCCATAAGTGCGTATAAAATATATGTATGTGGAACATGAATGTGTGCACACATCTGCATTCGGCCAGCACCATCTCTACCAGTCATACACATCCATGCACAAAGAGCCACTGCCTCATGCTCTTCCTATACAGCCTCCCAAAGACTCATCACTTCCACATAATATCCACAGAGGGAGGCTTGAAAATGCAAATAGTGGGTGCCCTGCTACTGGGTGACACTTCTAAAAAGCTCTTTTCCCCCATTTAGGTGTGTTTTGAGAGGAAAAACACAAACAGCTACAGACCTTCAGGATGTTATTGTTACTCACTGAATTCAGAGCAACTGAATTTGGAAGATCTGGACATCAGTTTGCCTTTGGCTCTGGCTTAGGCCATTACATGATCATGTGTAAGTCACTTCTCTGGATTCATATTTACTTACTTACAGGACTGGATGCTGTTGCTTACCAAGCCCTACTTCTCCCAGCTCTTTGTGAGCTGGTATACTCACATCTTCACATGGAGGAAGTTTCAGAAGAGCCATGTGGTTTTATTATTACCTGTGTAAATAGAAAGCAATGGCTGTATTTTGACTGGTGAAAGTGAAGAGAGAGCAATCAGGGTTTTTTTATGCACATTTTAAGATAGGGTATCAGATACATCCTGTTTAACTCTCTTCTACATTCTTTCCTAGAGCAACCCAGTTGGTACTGCATGTGCTTAACCCCTCTACTCTCACTGGGAATGGTTCAAAACGTCCTAACCTAAGGCCATCAGTGCAGGGAAACGCCTTTACCGCCCCAAATTATGGAAGGGGTTGTAAACCCAATATGAGAAATTCTCACTGTTTTCTTCTCACTGTTGTTGTAAATGATGTTCTCCTAAAAGTACAGTTCCTGCCAGGAACAGAATTCCAAATACATTCAATGTTTTGGGGTTTAAGAAGGAACAGGGAAAGGAAAAGGACATAGTGCTTACTGTTAAAAAAAAAAAAAAAATTACAATGTCTGAGCTGATTTCAGTGATTTTTGAGCAGCTGCAAGTGCACATATGCTCCGCCTTTTCTGCATGGCTGAACCAAAGTAAGTTCTCAGCTGATGGGGAAAGGTTGCAATCTGTTTAAGAGTAGACATCGTTTCTGAAGGAAAAATATGCGGTGCTCAGCCAGTTTCCTGACACAGGAGAATACAGCCCTGCAACCATCAGTTATACAAAGGAGCACGATGTTGTTTGTGCAGATTACACCCCGCAGTAGTGGCCATGAGTGTACCCCATTCATTTTATGTACCGCAAAAGCCACAGCTTTACTCAGGCCCTGGCCCTCAACTTGTGACAGCTCAGTCTTTTTCGAGCAGTCCAGCAGCAGCTAACAATGCACAACACAACGCAGCTTACACTGATTCTGCCCACAAAACAGCCATTGAGCACTGGTCAGGAGCCATTAACACCCAGCGAAACACAATGTAAATTCTAGGAGAACTCATTGTTTTTACACAGATCGTATGCAATTTGTTGCCAAGCAGCCTACGCACATATTTAAAGCCTGCCTCTTTCTCAGACACAATTTAAAAAAAAATAATAATAATAACAAGAGCTTTTACTTTGTGCCACATAGGCTGAGAGGGAATTAACCCCATCCTGTACAGACCCCAGACATGAGGATGATGAGATTACTGCGATGTGCATGCGTTTCATGGGGACAATGCTGGGCAGGACTTGACTTGGAGGCTGGCTGTGTATTGGCTTGGGTTTAGATCGCCTTACATTCTGTCAAGGCCTTGTGGGTCTTCCCAATTCCCTCTCCTCTACAGAGATAGTCTTTTCTGGCTAATCCTGATGTAATTACCTGATTTCTAATTGCCACCTCCTCATCCCAAGACCCTTCCAGGTTTTTGGCCCATTTCAGAAGAACTGCTGCATTTGATCATGTTTTTCTTCCTCCCTCTCTCCCTGCTGTCATTCATATCTAAGCACGTGCTTAGCTGCCTGCTGAATCGTCAGATGGGAACAATGTCCAGTCTGTTAAAATGAGGCAAGAGTGCCAGCTGTAGATTTTTTGTGTAGTAACTTGGAAGTAGACACGGTTTTTTAAATACTTGTAATTATTTTTACTCCCACTAGACTTCAGTTTCACCAATATGAGCTATCATGCTAGGTTTTTCTGTCTCTGTAAACAGTCTCCAGGCATGGGGCTGTCTGGTCACCCAAGAATTATCAGCAGTATCACACAGGACAGACCTCTTATGAAAAATAGACTAAGCATAAATATAAACAATGGCTCGAATCCCGGCTGCATTTTTCCACAGGAACATGCATTCATACCATGTGCACCTCTGTGTTTGCAACTGCAATACTCAGGAGTCATTTCCCAGCCAAATGATGGCTTGGTGCCCTGGACCAGTGACCCCAGGGTCTGATTGCAAGGAGACATTTATGATCTGTGAGGAGTGAGGATTATAAAGGTAAAGAGGATGGCCCTGAGAACTGCTCTGAAAGTTCACCACTTGTATTCCTTGCATATGTCAAGTAAATCATTAGAAAAGACTGTTTTAAGGACATTTTCTGACCACCTTTCTCTCATACTTATTTCTTAGGTTCAGGTATTATTCTGCTTTTTGAAACCAAAGTTTCATTCTCAGAGCAGAGTCACATAAATACAACCTGAGCTCCCTGAAGTTGTACTTTATATGATACATCTCATACCAATTTAAAATCTGTTCTCCCAAATTAATTTCAGAACTGCCTGGAATCAGACTGCAAATGCCATTTAGGGTGGCCTGACCTATATTTGCCAAACAAAATTTAAAACTGGTTGGAAAGTATCCCCATTTTTGCAATGACCTTGTTATTTATAATTGGGTCCTGATCTTATATATTAATTATGAGAGTTTCCATCAAAATGTCATTTATTCACACATTCGTAAGGATGTAATATCCTGCAACTTGCATAACTGAGGGAGAACTGAAATATCTTATCTTCTGGTTCTATAACTATGCAAATACCTACAGCAAATGTGTCATGATGGGATATCATGGTCATAAAGTTAATTATGTCTGTAACTGTTTTCAAGATCAAGATATTAGTGTGTAAAAACATAAACAGTTTTAGATATTTGTCTTTTAACTATATTTACCAGCTGTGATTTTCTGTCTTTCCTTCAGTAAGCACACGAAGAACAGGCTAATAGGTTTTTCTTTTGTTTCCTGTTTTTCACCTGTGGTTCTCATGCATTGCCAGTGACATCTGCAGTGCACCCAAACGAAAAGGATCATTTAAACTCACAAGCAGCAGCTGAAAGAAACAGTAAATACTATTTAAAGAAAGCATACAAGGTAGCTTTTCTTCCCTATGGAAAATGGGAGCACAGGGTTGGTCAGACTGGGTGAGCCAGGAGGAGCGTCTTGTCCAGTATCCTCTCCTGGAACCGTGACTAGCACCAGGAGACTCAAAAGGCACAAGAACCTCTTGCTAAGCAGATGTGCATTAGGCTGTCCCCTGTGTTGGAAGCCTCCTTAGTTCGTTAAACAGAGATTGGTATAAAAGCTGACGTTATGTTGAACATTGCTTCTGATTTTTTTGGTCAGTGCTGTTCTGGGTACTATTGTTACCTACGCACAGATCTCCTAACAGGCTAAACTGGACTATGGGGAGCTTTAGAGTATGTCCTAAGAGCAGCTTTTGTGCTGCCTAGCTGTGTGAAGAGAATGGTTTGCTCTCACCACCTCCAGCTGCCACTAAAGACCCTCTTTTCTGATGTTACATGATGGAGAAAACCAGAGCTCCCACAACAGTCCTGATCTGTAGTTACCTTTGCTATGTCCATCCCGTACGCCTCTGGCTGTCAGCCTGGCGGCTCTTCTGGGAAGGCAGTCTCTGCGCTGGGGAAAGGCCGCCTTTTTTCTCCTTCCCCCCTCCGATGCTGCCTTCCCTGCTCTATGCACGCACACGGTAGGAAGGGCCAGGCCAAGCCGGCGGGAGCCCTAGGAGGACCGGAGGAGAGGCGAGGGCATCAGAGCAGGTCCCCTCTTCCCCACCACACATCCACCACGCTCCTCCTTACGACGCGGCTTCTGCCACCGCCGGTGACTGCGCAGCGGTGCGCTACGTGCCCGATGATCAACGCCTCACCCGGCCCTCGCG
>VXAL01002923.1:78598-119844 GCA_013399475.1 Chauna torquata | reverse complement strand
GGCAGCGCAGGTGGGGCCGCGCCGCGGGGTGCGCGGGGCGCGTTGCGGGCAGCGCGGGGCTCTCCGCTCGTAACCCCGCTTACTCGATTACACGCCGCCGGAGGGCGGGTAAGGGTCAAAAGACGACGGCTTCGGTAATCCTCGGAAAGCCGCTTCCCAGTGTTTCCCGACACCAGGGCACCCACCCATGCCCCCCACCACGCACGCAGCCCGGATGTGCCGTGGCACCCGGGGCTGCCACCCCGCTCCGAGCAGCGCGGTTAGTGGGAGAGCTCTGTCATTAGTCGGAACCCCTAATTTGGGGATGGTGTAAAGCGTTTTCCCGTGCCTGTAGTTAACCTGAAACCCCTGACACGTACACTGCCGGTCCCTGCAGAAAACTAGTGGTATGTTGAGAGTTGCAGTGCTCCACTGAGGCCCTGGGGAGAATTTATCAGCCCAGGACCATAGAGATACAGAGGGCCTTGTTCTTATTTCTACCTTGAGTGGCCATTTTTGACAGCGTCAGCAGAGCATGAAGCTCTGCTGCCTGCGTTTTACAGCACAGGCGCATTTGCCTGTACGAGGTGCAGGGAACTTGCCAGCAGAGTGATCGGTCCCTTCTCTTCATCTTCTGAAGCAGGGCTTTGATTTTAACCACGTCTCCCCCTGTTCTCATCACTCTCCATTTCTGGGGGGCTCCTGAAGATGTGAGAATTCTGCATACCTGCAAAGAGCCAGGTGACTTCTCTTCAGCCAAGCCATCTTCAAGGATCCCGCCTTGCCCAGGGCACCTTTCCCTTCCAGTGCAGAGAATAATACATGCAGAGAGAAGAAAATCCTTTTAATCCAGCTCCAGCCTGGGGTGGGACCACAGGGACAGGAGCAGCCGGTGCATTAAAGGGAGATCAGAGGAGAAGGGGAGAAAAGTCCTGAGCGTGGTACACCGCTTTGAGGGCATCCCAAAGCCATAACCTATTGAGTGGTGAAAGAAATGTTCGCCATTACCTGCATTTTTGTTTTCTTTCTCAAGGAACTTCACATGGCTGGAGGAGGAAAAGAAAAACAACCTTCTTAGGTATTATTTCTGCACTTTAATTTCTATTTCAAAGAATCCAATTTATTAAGCAGCAATACCTGAGATTACATTCACCAAGCAAACTCTCAAAGGAAGCCTCACCATCTAGGTGTATTTTTCATTATGCAGTAAACTCTGAACTCCACCGAAGGTGTTTTCTCGTAATGTTAAACTCAGTGCCTGACAATTATTGTCCAGCTCCATTTGGTGCCAGAAGTGCATTCAGTGGAGAAGTAATAAATCCTTTCATGCTGTTTAATAAAACAAGAAAATGTGTTGCTCACACTTGGATGCTAGACTTTATTACACAAACACAGCTAAAAAAATAAATGGAGTATTTCCTGTTTAGAAGTGCCTACAAGTCACGTGATGTTGATTTTCTCCAGGTGTTGCAATTCTAAATGAAATTTTCACTTAACTCACTTCTTTAAGAACAACTTATTTCAAAATGCAATAATCAACATGTTGTTAAAGGTGCAAAACCGTTGTAAAAAAAAGAAAAAAAAAGCATTAAATGTGCTGTAATGAAATTAGATGTGGAACATGGTGGTTGCCAAATTATACAAGATATTTGTGTGACACTTTGCCATCCACTTGAGTGTTTTTCTGAGTTTACATCCAGGAAAAAAAAATAAAAAAGAAAGAAAGGAAGGAAGAAAAATCGTATGAGGTCTGAGAAACCCTTTCAACTCATCAGTTGATTTCGTCTCTCTGTAGGGAGGTGGAGTTATTCTCTACTCTGGTGGCCTCGCCTTGGTTTAAGGTGTCACCACTATTGTAAAATAAATGCCTGATAAAAATAGATGTCTTCAGCAAGGTTCTCAGCATTAAGTGGAAACAGGCCCTTAAGCAGGGTTGTCTGTTCCTTCATTTCCACTAGCTAGGAGAAAGTCAGCCACACATTGTCCTTTCATAGACAAATCCTATCTGTTCTACGTTGCTTATACTTGGACAGCCCGTGTGAACCTCATCTAGTGACTCCATGAGGGACATGACCAACATCTCTCATATATGCTTCATTCTTCCTCTCATCTGCTCTCCATTGACAGACTTGTGTGGGCTGCTGTCACCCTTTTGGGACCTGGGGGGGAGAGTGCATTTTGAGGTGCCCAATAGTCTGTATTTCTGTGGGAGACGGCAAAGTTAAAACGTGCTCCTTACATTTTGACCGAGAAGCATTAGGAAGGAAGGGCCTCACATCTTCCTTCCCACAGCTTCTGGACGATCACCAGAGTTGGGACTTCCGCCCGAAGCAGCTCTACCTGCACGCGAAAAGCTCCATAGAGATGGACAGCTCTCACCTCAAAACTACGGAGAGGCCTAGGTGAGCTCTGGGCCCCAGCCATCTCTTGTACCCATTGTAATTTTTAGATATGCCATCATACGGACTTAGCACTGCCTCTTTTGGATTCAATAGCTCAAGCTGAATCTCTCTTCTGTTAACCTCTCATTCTCGTCTTTGCCAGTTCACAGTGGTTGAGCACACTTATGCCAGTGGGGTCAATGGCTTCTGCTGATGTTTCTTTTAGGAAAAATCAGACCTCTACCTCTCTACCTAGAAAAGGGTGGCTTACACCTTTTCTGCAGAGACTAACTATAGCCTGCATAGCCATAGAAGGCACTGATACCGTGAATCTCAAAGAACATTGTCTCCTTAAATATCCTCTAGAGATTCTCCTCTACCTGAAAGAATGACTCAGAGAGCCATGATTTCACATACATTACAACACATCAGGAGCAGCTGCTGGGGTGAAAAAGCTTTCCAAATGACCTGAACTTTGTAACAGGCTGTCAGGTCAGGTGAGATTTCCTTATCAGGCTGACGGACTGAAGACAGTGCAGTCACCAGAAGAGATGGGACCTCCCCTGTCCCCTCACCCCTCTGCCTTGTGGGCTGCTGTCTGCATGGCTGTGTCCACACATGCTGTGTAGTTATATGAATCAGAGAACACACTCATCTGAAAACTATTAGTGGGGTTTTTTTTGTTCTTTTTTTTGGGGGGGTAGGATTATTTTTCATCCAGATCTGTTTGCTGATTCAGTTGGCCAAACAGCCAGATGATTGCTGCACTGGGAAAGCATGGCAGGGGCAAGAGGTGGGACGTGCCTTTTTAATAACAGTACAATCATCAGGTGGCTGAAAGCGCTTGTGAGACCATCTCAGAGGGTTTTGCAAGCCTAGCGCTGTGTGCATCTCCCTGAGTCCTTTTTTCCCCGAGGCCTCAGTTCCACATTGCATTTAAATGACTGAATTTTGAGCTCATGAGTATTTTCTAAGGCAATTCATATTTAATTTCAACTTAATTATATTTTTAACTTAAAGTTAATGATAAGCATAGATTTACTTGCATGTGCAAAGTTAGGTATGTGTTCATATTCTTTGCTGAAATGAGAATATTTCTCATGAGGAATATCATAATTGCACGTATGCAAAGGAATTGATTTTTCCTAATGAGTTGGTAAGAATGTATCTTCCAGTTATGAATTTATTTGTCTCATTAGTTGAGAGATGATGTATTCACCCTACCTCATTACTGACAGTAGCAGGTTTCCTCCCACCTGGATGTAACTCCAGGACTCAGAACTTTCCAGCTAACTTAATCGGCAGATTTAGTGAAACCCTTCCTTATCAGAGTTGGGCTTACAAGGGGGTTGTTGTTGCTTAAAATTTTTCAAACTCAGGGGACCCAGATTTGGGCTCTTTATTTGAGTTCCTTGATGCACTTCAGGGATTGCAAGCTCCCCACATCATTTCCAGTGAGACAGAAAAAGTAAAGCTACATGACTGTGGGGAGCAGGAAGGCACAAGCGCATCTCTCAATGTGTCTTCCTCACCATCGGGCAACAGGGACTCAGCACGACGCAGAGAACATATCCATATCCTGGCAGGGCTCAATGAGCGCAAGTGAGGTAGGCAGCAGTGATAGTAATAGAAAAAGAAAGGTGAAAAGACTTGGGATTTAAGAGGGATTTCAAAGACACTCCAGAAATACCAAATATTGGGTATTACACAATTAAGTGAAACCTTCTGCTGGTATAAAATATATTAAAAAAAATTGGTCCGAGTTGAAGTGTGATGCCATGCTGCTTACATTATATATGAATAGTAATTGGAAACAGGACATCTGCAGAAATTAACCATTAACTGTTGAGCACTAAAATCTTTAATTGAGTTTGTAAGCCCTTAATGGCACAGTTAACCTTAAACATAGCTCAGTGCATGCACTACCTGGTTAACACTGGTTAATAACTCTAACAGCTGATAATATTTCACACCCATGAGAGCACCAGATTAGCAAGAGACTTGATGGAATGAGCTCAGCTCACCACTCTTTTGGACCACAGATATAACAGCTTAACCTTTTTGCTGTAACGAGTCTTTTCAGGTTTTCCTCCTTCCAGACCTGCATGTGATGAGAGCACCCCTACACGTATGGCTTTGCAAATTACAGCCACTGCCGTGTCCTCAGAGCACTTCATGGCGTAGCAGCAGATGGAAACTACGTGGGTAGTGATGGATAAATCCACATCAGGTGGCTTGACAGCTAGAAGAAGTGGCTGTAACTTGCAGTTTCCTTGGCAGGGAGCGATGCTGTGAATAACCTGAGGAGGGCAAATCTACCCCAAGGTATCAGTGGGAGCTGGGGAGATCTAGGCTGTGAGGAACAGCCTGCTAGGTTCATGAGTGATTCAGAAATCTTAAAAGTACCATCCTTGACCACGAAGCCATGTGCCAAGCAAATCCTAGGACTGTTGCAGCCCAGGAAGTCCAGTTCAGGATGTCAAATTTCAGGAGTGTAGGCAGTTTAGATGGGTTGGTGCAAGCAACAGAACTGAGAAACAGGTGGAAGCTGAGCTGTTGAAAAAGCACATCTTTGCCAGCAATGCAAAACAAAACTTGACAAGGGCATCCATGGGTCTCACTTAGCACTGTCAGTGCTAGGTTTCCTCATTCAGAGGCTTGTAAGCAAAGAGGTGCTTTGTTACTGTCATCTTCCAACACATTTCTAAGCTGGTTAACTCTGAGGTTGTTCTAGAAGTACATATGGGGAAAAAAAAAGGCAAAACCTCTGGGCATGGGTAGTATGATGCTTTTGATGAGACCCAAAATCCCAACACTTTCAGAAACATTTTTCACCATCTGATCAACCAACTCTATTGCCAGGAGAGACCAATGCAATTCACATGGAAAGCAGCGAATCTCTCGCCAGCTGCAGAGCTGCATCATTCCTAGCGCATGTGCCACGCTCCTCCAGAGCTGGAGGAAGTCAGCTGACACCTGCACGCTGGGTTGTTCTGAGGGCAGAACTTGCCTTGCTCAAACACAGGCAGAACTGTCGTGTCCTCTCCTGGCAGCGCTTCCGCCGTCCCCAGCCGCAGGCGAGGTGCCGAGGAGGCAGCCTCAGCCAGCCCGGCTCAGCCCTGGCTTGCACCTGACCTTGCGGAAAGGGCAGTGGTTCGTCGGCAGCGGGGACACTGATCTTCACCTTGTGCTTTTATGGCCCCGACCTGCAGCGTGAGACTACAGCCAGGAAGTGAAAACCACCTTCTTTCTCACCTTTCTCAATTTCCTTAATAAGGTACAAAAAATCGTGCTTATTCCTACAAATCCCTACTTGTAATTTTCATCAACTGTTCTGAAGGTCCCAATGACTTTGACAATAAATAATTGCACATTTTTCCGGCGGCTTTTATGGTTCCTGAAACCTCACAATATGTTGGTACAGGCTGAAACCTTTGAGCCAACAAATGTCTCTGAAACTCACCTTTCCTGTCCCTGTACAGTAGGAATCCTCAAACCTCTTTTTGCACCTACTGAGAAGTTTTGCTGACCACGATAAATAAAACACAAATCGGTACAAGGTGGGGGTTTGCATTTAATGCAAATCTCTCTCCAATGCAGAGGTTTAGTCCCTCGTTTTGTCACATTTTGCAGATTTGTCTCCCAGGCACCCTCAGCCTTTACAGCCGCTGACATTGCTTCCTGTGGACTTGCAATACCTGCCGGTGTCGATCTCTTTGCAGCCATTATTCCTTTCCTATTTTCCCATGTGTTTTTAAGGCAACTTGTGGTGATTTTCTAGACTAGCTGGGGTATCTGGGGCTGCTTTGTGCCTTTGTTGGATGTTTTGTTTTTCTTTCTTTTTCCCTAATGGCAGTGACTTTATTACATCCCAGCCTGCGTCTCCAGGCCTCATGCTCTGGGATTCCTGTTTGGTTTTCTCGTGGAGCAGCCCTTTTCCCTTACCATTTCCCTGATGCCTTGTATTGCATTTTTATTACAGCAGAGGCTGTGTCTACAGGTCCTTCAGGCTATTTGTTCTGAGACTTTTATTGGATTCTCAATAAATATGTTTGCCATTGGGGGTCCTTAGCTGGTTTCCTTACCTATTTTATTGAAGCTGTGCTTCCAGACAAAACGTTAACCAGCTATTTCAACAGCAATCTGGTTTCTCTTCTGAGCCCTTGCACAGTTTCTTACATGTTTGCATTGGCTGAGTTACATCTCCTGTGTTTTTTGATGTTTCCTTCATGTTCAGGGCCTTTTGTGGAGGCAGTTTGGGTGTTTTTCTTCAGTTGTCTCCATTTGGCTTGGTAGCACAACCAAACTTCTGTGGCAAGTGGCAGGTGGGATGGAGAAGGCTCAGGACCCTCTGCAAAACCGAGAAATCCAAGATTTTGGCTAGACAAAGAAAAGCAGATCATATGCCTGCAAAGAACAGTTCCTCAATAAGCCGGCTGAATGGTTTTTGCTTGGCGTAGGCCATGATCCACTGGGGCACACTGGGAATGAAGAGAGATGGACTTGGTGATGGACAGGCTGATGGATTTGTCATTCTGGGCAGAATCTGATGGGGAAACCATGGCGTGACCTTGCAGGCATGTCAGCGGGGTATTGCTGCTGCAGGTCTCCAGTTCCTTTTTCCTCCCCTAATACTGCAATTGCACCCATGAACTAGTTCTTCATGAAACAAAGTAGTGGTAGAACATCCCGGTGTCCACACGCAAGAGACCACTGGTGGGTGAGTGCGTTACCTGGCACCCCATGGGCACGCTGACGGCAGACAGCAACGTACCGGTGCTTAATACCAGAGGTGAAAACGGGTCTGTCTCCAGCCTAAGCCTGATCTTTTAAAGTCATTTTTGGGTATTTCATTGGTTTTCTATTTTTAGCTTGGATAAAAAGGCTGATGTGATCACACTCTGCGTTTGTGTGTGTTTGTGCATATGCGTCTGCACTTGCCTTTGGAACTCATGGAACAGTTTGAACCAAATCTGTTAGAGGAGTAGAAATCACAAAGATATGAAGCTCCTACAATTTTTGTGTTAAAGAAGCAGCCAGGTAGAGGAGAGAGATGCTATTAACAGCCCAGGAAGAGAAATCACACAGCATGAGCTCAGCTCTTCAAGACATCAGAGAGTCCACACAGGAAAGAGCCACTATAAATGTCTTAACTGCAGGAAAAGTGTAGATCACAGTTAATGCTTTATTAGACAGAAAAATCCACCTATCATTCAAGTTGTCTTTCCTAAATGAAGTACATATCCTGTGTGTAATAAAGGGTAATTCCAGTGGAGCTTTTTCCGGTGCTAAGGGCATTCAGAAAGTCCTCTCTCCTCTCACAAACATGTGCTGCAGCTTCAGTCTAACTCAGTTAAAAAAAAAAATCAACTGCAAGATGCAAATTCACCTGAAACCAGGATCTGCTTCTTCTGATGCTGATTGACTTGCCAACAGTCTCCAGGCGATCTGACTGAACCATACACAGGTCATAAGCGAGACTGGAATGATCACAGGAGTCACAGCCAGACAAAGATATTGGGACACTACCAGTTGGGAAAATGCTCGTTTGAAAAAAAAAAAATAGTTTTCCTATTTTGTAAATAAGAAAAAAAATTGAGCTGATCTACAGAAATGAAAACAAGCGGGAAATACCTAAATTTTATCTGCTCTGTTCAGATCCATGTTGAGAGCTTTGTGATTAGCTGCTAGAGACTGCTTGGCCCAGTAAATCGATGGCTCTTGAACATTTCACCACAAGCCCTTTCCTGCAGAAGTGATGAGGCTGCTGCTTGCTTCTTCCAAGCAAGCCAAAGCCAAGCTGTTGCCCACTGCTGGGAGAGCTGCGGGCTCCGGCACAGCAGAGGAGGCATCCAGGGGCTGTCCTGGGCTCCTCTGTCCCTAGAGCATGAACTGCACATCTCCCCAGGATGACGTTGGTTCAAGAGGGATGCTGGGCTCAGGAAAAGCTCTCCCACCCTCGAAACTGGATTTCTTGTGAAGGACCCATCACACCAGCCTTGTCATCCTGAGGCCCTCAAGCTGTTGTGTACCTCCGAGCGCAGGCACGAGGTCACTCCTTGTCCCTCTGTGAGTGAGGACAATGACACAAACCTCGAAGAGGATCTTCTCTCATGTTTTCTTATTGTTCTAGGATTGTAGTGAGCTAGGTATGGGTCACTGCAGATCCTGCAAAAGAACTTTCTGGCCCCATCTGCAACTAGAAGTTAGAAGCAGCCTTGATCAAGCCAGAGCCAAAGTATTTGCTGTTGAAGTGGATTATTCATCCACAACAAGCTTCATTTGTCTAGCCTATTGAGCAACATCTTGGACTTGTACTGAAGCATGCTCAGATGTTGCCCTCTTTCCATGTGCCAAGAGAATGGATGGGAGGTAAGATAGGAGCTGAGAAGAGCCGTGAACCTCAGCCTAGTGATGACACTGTACTTCTTTCTTAGGCTTGGAAAACCTGAAACATCTGACATGAATACACACGGAACAGAGTAAGCCCATCTTGCTTCATGCCAGAGTTTGGGGAAACCACAAAATGACAAGGATAATATGCCTTCCTCTGGGTTGCATAGACCATTAATGCTCCCGGTGTGAATGTGGGACACTGAACATTTCAGCACAGCTGGGGAGGCTATCATAACTGTCGGGTTCTAACAAGAAACGTCTTTTAAAAAATATCAGAACTACTTTCTGCATTTCTGGGACTCTTTTGTTGCAACCCCCTTTTTTTTTCTTTTGTTGCAAATGTGCAGTTGGAAGATGCATCATGCGTCTTGGTGTGATGTTTCATCCCCCTGTGGGACTGAAATGCCTGAATGCTTTACAATAAAAATACTGCCTCCCCCTGTGCCATTATGGTTGGCTAAAATGTAGGACAAAATAACAATAGCAATTTTAATTTTCGTTAAGTGAAAGCGAGTAGCTGTATTCTTAAGGGCACAACTCCCACTTATGAGTTATTTTGAGCAAACAAAAGGCTCACTCTCTAAGCCAAAAATAGTGGATATTTTTTTCCGCGCTTAACAAAACTATAATCTTTTATTATTGTGGCACTTACTGTATCATGAAGCAAAGCACTCAAATCCACGTTTAGGTATCAGAGACCAACGTATGTACCTACACCTGGGACTGTAAACTGCATTTATATTACTTCTTTCTTCAGTGACCATTCCCATTTCTTGGCCATCTATGTTGGGATGTTGGGATTGCCCACAGCCTGGGTGCCGACTAACGCAGCCCTGAGCAGCTGCTGGGAATGGCTCAGGAGCGAGGGCCAGGCAGGGATGACTCCCATCGGCACTGGGCTGCAGCCACCTGGTTTTGTGCTCGGCCATGGCATTGCCCCCAGTGTCAGAGATTTGTCCTGCAGACGGTTAATTTACTTGTACAGATGTAGTTAAAATGCTGAGCATGTTCAACTTAGAAATGTGGGCGTAGGTCCTTTTGGGAAAGATGGCTTCTAGTGTTTTTTGCTTCTGTTTTTGTTTGTCAAGAATTATTGTTGTCTGACTTCAATGTAAACTTATTTCCTATCAGATACAAGGTTTCATGACATATGAGTTTTGCAGCAATATAGCCAGCCGGGGATGACTTGACTATGTTAAAATTCTGCAGACCCACTTCGATAGCTGTTTCTAACTTTTTGACGTCTTTTTCTGATTTTCTTTTCGCTGCTGATTTCTTGCAAAAAGACACTTCAGATGGTGTGAATTAGCCCAGCTCTAAATAGGCTTGGTCTCAAGATGTATTGTTTTGTGCCTTTGTGGGCCTCCATGAAATTAATAGCAAACCTCAGATGTACTTTAGCGAGAGAAGGAGCAGGTCCGACACCTCCATCACTGGGGAACAGGAAAGCAATTCTGAAAGAACTCTAAGTTTTGCTTACTGAAGTAAATTTGACATGAACTACTGAATAGGCAGAGTCCCATGACTAAAGGCATCCTGAAATGTGATAAGGCAGACAGAAGAGAACTTACTGCTTTTCAAAAGAGCACACTGGAACCATACAAGCAGAAAATGTATTACTTGATAACGGATACGCTTTTTGGCAGGAATATCAAGTGAGTCTAAAAGGTCATTTATGTTCTGCAATAGCTGCTTTATAATGAAGGAGGAAAAAAAGTAATTAGATCCCCATGCTTCAGGAAGGCAACAGATCCTTCTTTACTGGCAGATTTCAGATTCCTTTATCCTCCTGTGAGTCTCCTAAATCCTCTCATTTCTGTTGTATTAAGATTATTGTCCTCATCTCTTCCTCCTTTTTTCCTACAGGAAAATGCACACCAGAATTTTATCTGCTTTTGCCTGAGCCAAACCACTCGATTTCATTCTTGTGCAGCACCAACAGCTGTGCACGACACCGGGTGGTTTTGGAGTACATGGAAAATGAGGAGTCCATTCCACAGATTATCTGTGACGCTGTCAAGAATTAAAGTAAACACGGCTATTTCAAACAAAAGAAGAAACAGCAGCTGGTTTGGCCTGGTTGAAGCAGAAGAGGTTTTGCAGGATGTGATGGAATTTAAACACAAGCGTTACAGACCTTGGTATAAGAGCACAACCTTGTGTGTGCGTCCGCACGTGTACCCCAAAAGAGCTTCCTGTAGCAACGGTGCAAGTGGGAGGTACAAACTGCGAACCTGACTGCATGCAGAGTCAGCACACGGGCCCTCCAAGGAGGTTTGACCAGTGAAGTCCTCCAAAAAATAAATAAAATAATAAAATCAGATAACCTCTTATTCTGCAGATTGTAGTCCAGTCCCAGCCGCTCTCATGGGGCTCCTTTCTACTGAGTGGATGGCCTCGTCGTGAGGGTTTCTGTGGACCACATCTGTCCCCCGGCCGGGCCATGGCTCGCAGACCTCGTGGGCTTCTCCACTTGTGAGGCTGCCCAGTTTTTATTGATGTTGCTTGGGTGCCCAGGCTCCTCGCAAGTAAGGTGCTACTAGCAGTGCATATAAAAACAGACGTGATCCTTTTCCTGTTGCATGAATTTGAGCGGAGAGTGAGCAGCATGGCATGCATGCTAGAGTGTGATGGTTGTTAGATGTTAGGTGCTTGTTAGATACCAGCAAAAATGCTCTGATTTTCTCCCCTCTCCACCATGAATGGATTTGTACGAATGCAAGCAAGATCTGCCTGTGCCCTAACACAACTAGCCTTGACTTTTAACCCAACTTTTTCCCCACGTTTAGGCAAAAAGGGCTAGAGCAAAGTGACTTCCAGGTACTGATAGCACAAAATGAGTGTTCACAGTGATACGTGCTACCTTGGATTGCTAATTTGATCCAGCATGGCTCTCTGGGATGTTGACTTCCATTTTTGGAGGCTGGGAAGAAAGCAGCACCAAAGGAAAACCTTACATTTCTCTTCCTCCCAATTAACAAGAGTCTTCTTCTGTTGACCCTGTTGCCTATTGTAGGAAATTAAACACCTTTTCGTTGTCCTGGAGGAATCACCCAGCAATGCACACATTGACCGCTGCCACTTGCATTGCCCACACTTGGAAGGCTGTGTGCCGCACGGAGCAGCCCTCAAGGCAATGCACCCTCTGTGGCACCAGGCTGGCCGAGGACACAGCTCCCAGGCTCAGGTCTTGCCTTTCTCTGCAGCAGCTTTCACTCCTTGCTGCCCAATTTCACGCTTGCTAAGCCTGGGCTTGGTTCTCTCCAACGCTGCCGCTGAAACCAAACCTACTGCTACTGATGAGCAGATCACCATGCAAAACACCGTGGCACCCCAGGAGGCAGAGGCCTGGCTTGTGAGTGCTGCAGGTGATGGGCATGGCTGGAAGCTGGTTTCTCTTGCAGTACAGTACTGTCCAGATGGCCTTGGAGGGAAAATGGATCAATTGAAAATCTGCTGGTCATCAGGAGGGATGCCGCGGGTGTGGGTCAGTTCTGCCAAACATCTGATGGAGACCAGCCCGGCTGGATGCCAGATCTGCATCTCCCGGCTCCTCTGTGGGGCCGCGCTGTGGGATCGGGCATCCCCCTGTGCTAGGAGCCTTTGTCCTTGGGGAGAGAGAGCTGCCAAGCCACATGTAGCAGGTGGCAGGGACATGGAAAAAAATTAGGCTGGAATTTCTTACTGTGAGCAGTGTGGCTCCTGACTAGAAATGTTATTAAAAACATACCTCAATGTGAGTTTTAGGAGAAACCATTTTGCTTTTCCACTCGGCTCCAAGGACATAGGCTAAAGCGTGGCCGTGCCCCTCCAGGCTGACGGCTGTGCCCAGGCTGGAGCCTGGCTGCCTCCTCTGCCCTGGGGAAACCCATCGCTGCCCCAGGGTGTGTGGCTAGGGCCTGAATTTCATCGGACCCCTAGCAAGTACTGCAGAGCCCTGTTTATGTCCGCTCCATCCAGTGGGATGCTCCCGTGCCCAAGGCTGTGCCTCCATCCCGACCCCGACCCTGCTCTCGCAGGTCTCCTGCCAGTCCAGTACCCCCAGCCTGTCGTGGAAAACACCGAGCCCCCCCCCAGTCCCTCTGCACTTCCGTAAGCCAGATTCCCCAAATGCAAAATCACCGTTTAACTGTGAAATCAGTTGAAGTCAGGGGCTGTTTCGGCACTGATGTCCTGGGGAGAGCAGGATTTCACTCCCGTTCCCCCAGAGAGCAGAGGGCACCCACGACCCAGCCAGGGGCAGAGCACAGACCTCCCCGTCCCCGTCCCATGCCCCTACACAAAAGGCCCGCTGTGGCACCAGGGTGCCACCTCCCGTCACCTCCCTCCCGGCCAGCCCTGCGCTCGGGCTCTGGTTTAGCCCCTGCCTTCCCACTCACTCCCACTCCCTGCCGTGTCCCTCGTGTTCCCCCAAAGCAGGATTTCCACCTGCAGCTCGCCCTGCTTCCCTCTTCCTTCTGCCACTTCATTTGCCGTTTACCCTTTTATTAGCCATATATGTAAATGCTATTCTTCCCTTTTCTTTTTTTTCTTTTCTTTTCTTTCTTTTCTTTTCTTTTCTTTTCTTTTCTTTTCTTTTCTTTTCTTTTCTTTTCTTTTCTTTTTTCTTTTCTTTTCTTTTCTTTTCTTTTCTTTTCTTTTCTTTTCTTTTCTTTTCTTTTCTTTTCTTTTCTTTTCTTTTCTTTTCTTTTCTTTTCTTTTCTTTTTTCTTTTTTTTTCTCTTTTCTTTTCTTTTCTTTTCTTTTCTTTTTTTTTTTTCTTTTCTTTTTTTTTCTTTTCTTTTCTTTTCTTTTCTTTTCTTTTCTTTTCTTTTCTTTTCTTTTTTTACCCTAGCTGCTGCATCCTTCCTTTATTTTCATTTCCCCATTTTTGTCTTGGATGGTTTGGGTTTGGAGTGATTTTTGCTTTTCTTTGAATTTCATTTAAGTTGCCTGCGACCAAATTGCCACCCTGTGTAAATAAAGTGATAATGCTGAAGTGGTCATGGATCTCATCATCTGCCCCAGCTTTCTGAAGTGTTACGAGCAGAGCTGAGACAGGGAGGAGCAAACCTACAGTGCTTTTATCTACTAATAAAATCACCTAATGTCTGTGTACATCATGAGTATCACGGAATATATACGCCTATATACATAAATAGCATGTATGTATATAGTATATGTAAATATATATAGGCATGTAAAAAAAAGCCTGCAGCATAGACATATCTGTCCCAGTAAAAGCATATTTCTGCCAATATGTCTTAGTTCTCTACTGTGAAAATAAATGATATTGTTAAAAAGATGCAGTTCTGCTCGTACAAGCCATGTCCTGTCACCGAAGGTTTTGCCGGAGTGTATACTCCCAACCCAAAAGCTACACCCCGCACTACGGCTCTGCGCGAGGTATTCTGTCTGCTATATACGTGAAGGCATGAGCAAAAAAGAAATACAATCTGCAGTGACTTCATCCTTAATGGGCTATGATGCTCGTGTTGAAAGCAGCCCTGTAGCGGCATTAGCAGCATTAGGCTAAGTTCAGCCCCAAGCAGGCCCGCTCGGCTTTCTCCGCGCAGACGAAGCGCTGCGAGTCCTCCCCCAGGGGCTGGAGGCTGGGCGGCTGGCTCTCCTGCGGCACTCCCGCACCTGCTTTTCCCATGCCGCTCCTCAGTTTATGCCCCGCGTGAGCTAGGTGAGATGAGGGTGCTCGCAATCCTTTGAAGAGCAGGGAAGACAAAGTGGTTGCGTACGTCTTCTTTACTGCTGCACTGACGCGGGAGAAAGGTGTTTCAGTGCCTGATGCGTTAGGAGGAAAGGGCTGGTGCCGGCACGTGTGAGTGCCGCAGGCGGCGGGTGCGAATCCTGCTCCGGGGTGTTGCTCTGGTCCAGCCCTCCCTGCTCAGATGCAGCCACGTAATTCTGCTTGGAAGTGAAAGTTTGCCTCCTTCAGACATAACTCTTGGCTGGATGTCTACACAAAAATTTTTGGAAATGTGCACTATTCTCCTCTTCTGTATGACATCATTTTATGAAGAAACCCAGTACCCGGTGCAAAACATAAAACTTTTTAGTGGGTACCAACGTTATGGTCAATATAAACACTAACCCTGCAGGCCACTGCAGGCTAAATTCATTCCTGCTGCAACTTCAGTGACCTCCTCGGAATGACTCGGGCAGGAAATCTGGCACTTGTGGCCAGAACTAATTGGCTGTTCATGAGGATGTGTTGCTAATTACAATTACTGGATGTTAACAGCACTAGAGAAATATTGAGAGTGCCCTGTATATACAAATATTTTTGTAGCAGCAAAGGTCATAAATGAATGTACTAATTTCAGCTTAAGAGCCGGAGCCAAGGATCGGTAAGTTCGCCCAGGGCCCTCGTGTGGTCCAGCGCCCTCCAGGTAGGGGCTGCTGGCGCCTGGAAAGCACCCGATGAAGAACAGAGGTAACGGCTCGTCCCGACCTGCCAGAACTGCTCCTTGTGCACAAGGTCCAGCTTCCCCTTACACTTCCAAGTTATCTACAGTAACATTTCTTCCAAGCTAAACAAAATCAGGGGCTTTTAGGAACTTAGAAATGTCTGCTTAATTTCAGCTTTGATAAGCCCCTGTTCCAACTCATTCTTAATGTATCAAAATTAAATGTTTTAAACATATTTATCTAGTTGCTATGGCTTCACCTAGTGCGTCAGACACTTTATCCATCAAACATGACAATTGAATAGTATTTTTATTTTTAGATATGGATCACAGATCCTTCTCATCACACTGGTCGAACCACCCCCCGCCCCGGCCCCATGTTTTGAACTCACTGGAAAATCTGTTCCATAATACGGTGGGTAAATGAATTACAGTCACAGGTGGCCTCTGGAGATTTCATACATGCTGCAACTCATTTGTTCATGAATGAAAGAAAAAGACCCCTGTCTTGCGTGGGTATTATCAGAGACAGCAGATCAGATGCTGTAATGCTGCCTTGCACTCTGCATTCTACCCATTTCCTAAGCTTTTATGACTCGGCATTTGCTATTCCTGGATTTGAAAATTTTTAAGTGGAAAGTCAAATTCCACAAAGAAAATGACTGAATGCATGGGACTGCAGCATTTATAAGTTACAATTTATTTTACAATCCTGAGCGAAACTATTGTGTGCTATTGCAGAGAGATGCTCAAGATCTGCAGTCTTCTGCTTGGGCAGTAGTAATTAGTAAAAAGAACTTAATTCACAGATGACTGTTGAGAATTAGTCAAACTCTCAGCCTGCCTTGAGAACCTCAGGAAGAAAATGCTAGAAAAATAAGAAAAAAATACAGAAAGCAGTATATAATTGTACTGCTTGAATGTCTCGTTCAGTGTAAGTCATGAAGCCTATTTGCAGGCAAGCACTGGGGTCAGTGCTTGCTTTTGCCTCAGAATGCAGGTCAGCTGTTGCAGGAGGAAGGGATGGGATGTTTGATCATCAGGCATCAGGGAAAAACTCATCAACTCATCTGGCAATAACTACAGAGAATTCAGCTCCAGAGTGAATTTGACAAACTTATTTCTGTTCATGCGATGATATAAAAAATATTAGTACAGAGTAAAACTTAGTATGTTTGCTTAAGTATCTGCGCTGACACACTGTCACCCCCTTGCAAAGCCAGGATGAGCGAGGGAATATCCACCTTTTCTGAATATTTAGCCTTTTCTGAGTGACATTCTGTACCTTACATCCCACTCTGAGATTAAGCCTGATGGATAACTCAGCCCGATGGGCAGCTGTGGGAAGCCTAATGAAGATATATTTCCAAACATCGGATAAAACAGCTAACGCTGCTGTTGATGCAGAGAAGTAGCTGAGAGGCCCTTCTCTGTGCCTGGGCTTGCTTTGGATTCGTAGGAAGCCACCCAAAGTCCTAACTTCGGTGTAGTTTTCTGCAAGCAGGTGCCTAAGGGGAGGCTGCGCACCCCAGCGGGGCTCAGCCCCCTGCGGACCCCGCACAGGGCTGGACACGGGGACGCGCTGCCCGCGCACAGCTCGCGTTCGCGTGACGCTCCTCGTCCAGAATTGGGCAAACCAGGATGCTAAAATGCTACGGTTACCTCCCCGTAAAGGGCATGTGATTAAACCCACTCGCTGCCCGGCGGCTCAGCGCATCGCTCTGGCTGGGGCGCTCGGGGAGCCGCTGGCAGGGCGCTGCGGGGCAGGGGGCACCAGGAGCCCCCGCGCCTCCAGCAGCCCCGGCCGGAGACAGCTCCCTGCGCAGCTGACGAGCAGTCAGCGTCTGCTCCCCGTCTCTGTTTGCACTTCATCGAGTTATCTCCTCGCAAGCAAAGAAATCCCAGCTGATTGAACAGCATGTTCATCATCCGGATTTCCCCTGTATCTCTTTCTGCATTAATGATGCCATAAAAAGCCCCCCAGAAAAGTTGATGGAGATCTATCTATCTTCCACTAAAAGCTTTTGCAGAACCACATTAAGATCTGAAGTAAAAACAACAACAACAAAAAAACACCACAACAACAACAACCACAAAAAACCTAAAATACACAAAACCAAAACTTTTCTCCCCACTCAAATGTCAATCAAGGAACATTAAACAAAAAGATTAGTTCTGCTCTTATTTGTTTGTAAAACAAAAAGCACGAAATATTTAGCAGCATTGTAATGCAAACCAGATGGGAATAATGCAGGCTTTCAAGGCTGCTGCTAACCAGCTCTTTCATGCTGCTGCAGCAGCAGGACGGCGCAGGCAGCCCATTAGGACAATTTATGAACTGGACCGCCACAGAGGGAGTTCTAGCAAGAGGTCCACAGCTCGTACAGAGCAACTCTGATAACATCTGTTAGGGTTATTCATCGAAGAGGATTATATTACAATCCTTCTTAATACCATGAGTGCTACAGTAAAACCGGATGAAACTTCAGTTTCATTTGCTCCAGCAATATGTGTTTATCAGAGCATTTTTCTGCAGTTGGATACCAAGGCTGCATTCATGGTATGTCAAGGAATGAAATTTAGAAAGCTTGAAATATTAACCTGGAAAAAAAAAAACACCTTTTAATCTCTCACGGCCATAACGCTTAGCTTTGACACACCATCAGGCCTTTTTCCATAAAAAGCCACTCCCTGTTAAGTCTCCAGGGCTGAGATTGATTTTATTTAAATAGTTCTCACTCGGTAACCTTGCTGCATCCTCTTTTATTTAAGACTTTGCTAATGATGTATTTTTTTTCCTAAATTTACCTAATCGTATAATGAACGCTCACATCCGAAATGACCTCATTATACTGGCGAGGACTTTTGTGTGGATACGATTTAGTGCACAGGCGTAAGGCAGAGGAGAGCTCTCTAAATGGAGAGGTTTTAAGCATTCTGTAAAATCCCTGCTGACTACAAGCCAGATTCTTACTGCTGTAAATTGACTTAGTTCCAACAGCTTTAATGCAGCTACCCTGATTTACTCCACTTAAGGGTCTTACCTTATTATTTTTATTTATTGAACTTGCCACCTTTTGCTGCTACGACCTAAACAGACACTTCCATCCTCCAGCAGCGGGGTTGCTATCTAAAACAGGTGTTTATCTAGTAATATACGACTTAGGAGATTTATAACTGCTCAGAGTATTTCATTGTCCTCTAAAAGTGTTTATAATAATTCTCATTGACTGTACCAGCTCCCGCTGATCAGCTGTAGAGTTGTTTGCAGCATGAACCTGGTCAACAAAATATTCATCCACCATAAAAGCATGAGCTATTTTATCTATTTTCAGGCACTTCTCTCCTCCCTGCTGGAAGACAGTTTTCCCTGGTCTATGTACGGTGTCTGGGACAAAATCAAGTCGTCCCAAGTTTCTTTGCTGGTTCCAGAAGAACTGGCCTAATATACACAAAGAAATCTAGTTTCTGGCTCCACAAACAAACAAACAAACAAAAAACAACAACAACAACAAAACCCTACAAGATGAAAAAATGCTTTGCAAATGGAAAAAAAAAAAGAACAAATTTCTTTTGTGCATTGCCTGCAGCCCTCAGAGCAATGATGTAACTGTCCCCCCCTTCATAGTTTTCACTTGTTTTACCCTGTTCTTTTCTGGGAGGGATTTGAGCTGCTGCTCTGATCTGGGTCAGCTGAAGCATTTGCATTTGTACTTTTGGGTGTTTAGTGGGAGACAGCTCATAGGAAGGCACAGGACCACATCGCACAAATACCTGACACACGTCATGAAGACCTGGATAAAGATCAGTGTGTTCATAAAAGCAACAGTGAACCTAGCCTGTAGGTTAACCAAAAAATCATAGTGGTTTCCCACTCCTCCAGAAGTAACTGCCTGTGGAGCCCTTTAGTGCCAGAGATCTTGGCAGACCGTCTCATAAAGATTCAGGAAAGAAAATGGCAATTACTTGGATGCTAATGAGAGCTGTGTATCCGCACGCACATGCTGCGGTGACTAGTCTTCAGAGAAGTCAGCAGCAGCTGAACTAACACACTGCTCGGTCACTGGCATTAATTTCAGATTTGAGGTTCTGAAAAAATTCCCCGTTGTCTTAGCAGGTTTGGCACCGAGGGGAACAACACCACAGAGAGAGAGCGTTAGAGGCTAACACTGTAAGAAATGATATTGAATCGTAATATGATTTAGCAAATTCACATTTTCTTTGGGTTCTGAAGAATTCTATTCAAACAACAGCACAGTCTTATAGAAAAGCTGACATTTTCTATTAAATCTTACAGGGCTAGAATGAAGCAGGTACATTCAGCACAACCTTCCTCCAGTGGTACATGAGCAGAGAGGCAGGCAGCAGCAAATTTTATCCTTGCTTCACTTGTTCTGGGTGTTTCTAGGTCAGTCCAAATACTCTGATGATAAGAAATAAGCACAGTGAAAATGTGAAACTGCCCCCCAAAATAATTTAAAAGTCCTTAGAAAGAAAAACATATATTTATTTACTGCATTATAACTGCAACATCAAATTCAATTTTTTGTCATTACAAAAAAGGATACATGCAATAAAATATTCTGATGTTATAACCTGATGCAACATAGCTCACTGGTAACAGTGGAGCGTCACAAAAGTCACAAGGCTAGGGCTTGGAGTGATGAATTTCCAGTCTCCTTATCCCACTTGCCAATAGCAAAGACACATCATATTTTATTTGGCATCATGGGGTAAACTTTCAGAATAATGTGGCCTGATCACAGGAGGTCCCAGCTGCCCTTTACCTATCCAGGAAAAGTCCTGCAGAATCAGGTTCATTTACTTGAGAAAATATACTTCTGGCAAGGCTGAGGAATAGACAGCATTTTTGCAGGCAGAGAGCACAAATCCTGCCGTGTTACACTACGATCACAGCACACACCATGGGCCTCTACCTCAACAGGTGCTCAGAAGCCCCAGCTGCGAGTGACTTGAGCCCCAACTGCTGCTCTGCAGAATGAAATCAGGCCATTCTCCACAATACTGCACTGTAGATTTCTATTATGTTCACCTGCTCACGGGGCTTCGATTGATTTAATCTGGTATTTCAGCTGTGGAGTAAGTCCAGAGTACACAGGAGGAGTCCACAGCACAGAAGGGAAGACAAAATGTTGTCCTGAAGTATTGAAAACATAACCTCTTCCCTAGTTAAAAGTCCCCGTTCTTCATTAGAAAAGGGCCTTGCTCTGCCACTGCTATTCACACGTCATAGGCTCTTATTTTTAATATTTCCTGTGAAATTTCATGGGACTGCTTGTGAAATAAGGTCCTAAACAGTGTGAATAAACTACAGGATCAGGCCCTGAAGTGGCACCATTTCCAGGATAAACTGTCTTGACTTTCAGTTAAGATTTTTTAGGAAGTGCTACATAACACAGTCCAGACTTTCAAAAAAATGACCTGATTTCTTTCTGCACATCTTGCGTGGAATAACACTGAGGACAGCTTAGCTCCAGCAATTTAAATAAAAAAATAAACTTAGTCATTTTATGCAGTTGCATTTTTATATGATTTCATAGAGAGTCAGTATACAGAAGCTTACAGCTCCTTGAGATAACTCTAGCAAATAGGAGGATATATATGAAAACAAAGAGCTTCAAAACTACATGGAAATCTGTAGAATAAAATATATATTTATATAATATTTTCCAACACAAGCAATAGGCGTTTTAGAAAAATATGAGTGTTACAGTCTTTCTGAATCAATAGTTGTAAAAAGAAAGGATTTAAAAAATAAGTTTAGCTTTTCAAAAAGCCACTTTTTTAATAAGAAAATAGACTGGTCCGCATTTCCCTGAATAAGCCAGAAAGGTTAAGGAAAGGTCCAAGCAAGACAAGGAGTCTGACTTGGAGTTGATATCAGCTGTGATAACATGCACATGTACAGAGACAGCTGCTTGGCTCCGGTATTGTTTACCTTAGAAACGAGCCTAATTTATCACAAATGTATTTTAAAATCATAAATAACATGACAAAAGTGGAACTGGTCCCTGCAATGCAAATAATTATATTCTTACAAGCAAAAAGTGACATCAATCCCGTTATTTTCTTGAGACACTTAAAAGGTATTTTGTAGCCAGTGGTTACATTGAACAGCACATGTATAAACACAGATTATTATTACAGACTCTGCTATCAGCTACTACACATAAACAAGAAGAGATGTTCATGCTGTAATTGCCTCTAACGTTTTTGTTCTACTTGAATATTAACATTTACAAGAAGCTGGGCTGGCGAGGTGGAGGCCTGAATTCAAGCTAAGATTTCAACATACAGAATGCACGGGGTTCCCATGAAGTCTTCTGATCCTCTCACTACCAGCCCTGGACCCAAAGAGGAGCTCTAAAGGATTTAAAACCATTCACAATGTGAGTTCCTGCTGTGAACAGCCTTGGGTTTCTTCAGTGCTCAGGAGCAGGTGACGTAACGTGGGATATAATGGTGTAATTTAGACCCGTATCAAAACACCTTTAATTCTGGAGAACTCACATTTTAGTTCCATGTCACTTCTAACGGAATACCTTGATATTTGCTGGCTTTTATATTAAAAGCAGAGAATGGTTTGATTACAGAAAACTTCACCGCAGGCTGTTCTTAATAACTTTTTAATAATTAATTAGAAGTTCTTATTAATTTTGTTCATGTGAGAGTAAATCCCTTCATTTTGTCATAATTTTTGTGAAGCACATGGGATATTTATGCACCCTAGAAGGGCGTCTTAGCACATTTCTTTAAACTTTCTTCTAGCTTAAAACTAAACAAGAGCACAAAAACTGATGGAAGTAGGATTGATGGAGTGTTGGTGAAGGGATCCAAGATTGTTTATAATCCAGCCCTGTTAATTAAATTGGGCCCAAGACAGCCAGCTGTTTTGAGAAGTGAGGACAGGTCCTCTGCAGAAGCACTGTACGTCGGTTATATTGCTAGTAAACCATAATGCAGTTTCTGGGTCTCCTACCACTTTTCAACGTCAATGCAGTGTTACATCTTACAAAAGGCAATGACAGAAAAATGCAACACCCACGTTATTGCTTGTGTAATTGTTTCACAGTGGTCCAGCGCACCCCGGTAAACACAGAAGAAGAAGGTAAGAGGCTGGGAAGGTAGCTTGGAGGCTGGGCAGGTGGAGGATGCTCTCCTGGAATCACCCCATAAACTGAGTAAGCACAAATTAAAAGGAGAAGATGGAAATAATGACACTGATAAAAAGCAATACATCCTTTGAGACAAAAACAGTCAGGGTCTCAGAGCAAGACAAAGAGGTGTCCTCTGACTTCCAGTCAACCATGTGTACAAAATGGGAGTTGGTGTTTGAGAACACACACGTTTAGCACATGCAGCATCCAAATACCTTCAGAAACAGCCAGTGCTCAGTCTGTGACTCCCAGGTTAAACTCTTACAGGATCTGATCTGGGAGGGTGATGGGAAAATCATCGTGGGTGCTTTTCACCTCAGAGGCTGAAGCCCTAACTCGAAGCTTATTAAAGCCCGTTAAAGCTTATTAAACACATACCTCTAAACTCTCCCAGCTTCCTTTTAAGACACAATTTCTTTTAAAAGCTGCACTTGAAAGTTACGTTGAAGTGGAATGTCACCTTTCTTTAAGTAGAGCAATAACTACATTCTCCATTACATATATATACACATGCATATATATACTTCTTAGCAATGGAAAGTACCATACAGAGGTATTCATCCCTGTAGTGAAACCAAGTCTGTGGTGTTCAATGCTTACTGGACTTGACAAAAGAAACAATTTGATTTTGAAGGCGAGGGCCACCTCAGGAACAGTAACAGCTCCTAACCCTGAATTCTAGCTGGAGGCCTCGCGGCAAAGCATGGGTAACGGCGGGTAGCATGGCAGCCTGCGTTCAGCTTCCAGCCCCTCCAAATTCCCCTCTCTTTTTTAACATATAGCTTTTGATTGAACAAAACAGAGCTAAAATAAATAGTTTGCTAGAGGGCTTGATGAATGAGTTGTGAAATCAGTTTGTTAAAAGTGACCATTTTCTTTTCTTTTTTCCAACTCAAAAAAAAAAAAAAAAAAAGAGGTCCTGGCTTATTATGATGTTTAACTGCAACATTCAAGCATTCCGGGCAGCTCAAGGGCAGACACCATTGAGCACACAGCCCTGGGCCCAGCGGCACATGGTAATGCTTATACAGGCACTGACTACACGAGGATAATAGAGCTGAAACTGAAACACTGGCCGTCCTCGCTGATTAGGGGGCAATTTTCTGTATGCAGTAATTGGATTACCATCAAAACCTGCTTAGAGGGAAGAAGAGAAAAAGGGTCCGGGCAGGCTACAAACAATGCTAATGGCAATGCTTTCCTCATAGCTGTTTGTTAAGTGACACCCTTGCACTCCAATCTGCAGATGTGAATATTAAGGACAGACCCTAAGCCAACACCGAAGGCAGATGAGGGCAAGACACAGGCAGGAGACTCAGGAGAGATGGTGGCAGGGACCAGAGCCCCCTCAGATAGCTACAAAGGCTGTTCTGATACAGGGGGTGGTGGAAAATGGCAGAGCATCTGCAGGAGGAACTGTAATGGGGGAAAGACAGCATTGGTCACTTTGGGACCAAGACTTTGGCCGGTGTGTTGGGCTGGAGGAAAAAAGAGAAGAGGCAGGAGTGGGTGCAGGTCAGCAAAGGGAATGAGCTGGGATTCATCGTGCAGGGCTCTGTTGTGAAGAGGCTAAGATAAAAAATCAAAGGGGCAGGCTGAAAACGAGCTGTGCTGGGTGTGGGCATAAACGTCTTAAATCCTTGGCAGGAGGGACTGAAGACAGGCAGAGTCTGACAGACTAGAATGACAAGTCTAACCACCACAGCAGGACCAGTCTGCAGGGAGAGATGGAAGCTGAACAGGATGGAGAAGTGGAGGAGTAAAAAACAAGAAGGGAAGTGGCCAAGCAGCCAATAAATGTTTCAATTAATTGAAACAGGACCATATTTTTTGCTCTATGTATCAAGGAAGAACTGGCATTGGAAACAGTTAAGAGAATGGTGACAGGAATGATCAAGTGCATGGATGAGTTATAACATGAAAAGAAGCAGAGAAGACTGGGTTCATTTACTTTAGGAAGGAAACAAAGCAGAGAAGACATGATAAAAGAAGGAAAGATGACGAATGGTCTGGAGAGGGTAACGCTGGTCTTTCTGTTTCCTTGGATTCAACACAGAAGCCAGAGAAGGAAAATCAAACAACCCCCACCAATTCAAAAACAATTCAGTGGAATACCTTTTTCACCTTGTAGGAAGGATGTGGAACTCATTAACATGATGGCTCAGGAGCCGCTAGCATTCCAGAAGGTACTGAATAGGCTCACTCCCCTAATCCAGAGGAATAAAGGCCACACCTAGCATTTACTTAGAAAGGACCATAAAAACCCTCCTACTTTAGTTCTATAACAAACCTCTAATTCCTAAGGATTGAATGGAGATCTTCATGATTCATGATCTTCTACAACAGCATTTCCTGTGTCTTTTCCTGGCAGTTCAGTGCCTACCACCTACAATTAATCTGTCACTGAGGCGTTTGAATAAGCAGTTTCTTCTGTAATTAGGGAAGACAAAAAAGCACCCCCAAGGCTCAAATCTCAGTTAGAGTGAAACACCCTGAAGGGAGCCTCTTTCCACAGTCAGCGAGGTGAAACTGGACGATGCTGATGGCCACTGTTAAAATTTTGTCTGGCAGAGCAGGATGGCAAACCCTTGTTCCTCTGTGAGTAGGCCTGGGTTGCTCTCATCACGCCAGTCCTACGCGTCCGCCTCTTGCATCAAAACACAAGGCTGCCCTTTGAAGACTTCATGCCTCCTGCTGCTTCTGCTGGGATATTGTACCTTCGGCAGAGCAGTTTCATCTCAGCCATGGTTTAACAGAAGGAGGGTGGAGAGCTCACTGATACAGCTAGCTAACAGCTGGCAATTGCTGCGGTAGGTTAGGTAACAGAGCTGCCATTCAGGCTACTGCTTGATTTGGTATATTCCTGAAATATATTCCTTTTCTTTCCAGATCTACCGATATCTCTCTGGTAGATGCATTCGTATTTTAAACTAGATAGACAAGAGATAATAAAAAAAAAACAACTGTATGACAGATTATTCCATCCTGCTTTATATTTTGTTTTGAAAATGCCATATTCAAGCACCTCAGCTTTGTTTTGTTTTATCATTAAGTGCAAAATGATCCCATAATTCTTAAACATACTTGTCCAGTCAAAAAGTGACTAAAACATGCCATACAGTTACCCAACACCTATGACTAATCTGATTTTAACCCAGTATAACCCATTTATAATTATGTTTAAACATGGCAAAAATAATAAGACTGGTTTCTGAAAGAATCATGATGTCTATACCAACAATGCTATCGTTAGTATTTTAATAAACTGGCTTCTGAGAGTTGCCAACCGCTGACAGCTAGATTAATGCAATAAACTTGCAATGACTCAGAGTAGGTCAATGATCTGAGAACTACTAAGAATATCCTTGACAGCCCCCAGCGACTCTAGAAGAAGCTGGGGTTCATTGGTTAAATGTGTTTTCAGCTGCAGGATAGCAAATGATACTATCCAATGGACAGTAAAGACTCCAAAAGCAGCTCTTACAGCCAGCTGGGTACATAACCTATGACCAGAGAGACAACTATGATGTCTGGCAAAGATACATGTGTTGGGATATTTATACTAGCATTTCTTGAAAGGCAAAATACTGTATACTAGGGTGGATAATAAATTAATTTCAGTCTGTAACTTTCAGTTATTCCAAAAGGTTTTGTATGCTCTGGAAATCTCTGCTATAAAGGGGTTTTATTTTTTTCTTAAGGAAAGAGGACAACGCACTTTCTTGTTGACATAATTTAAACGAATTCCTGTACAGGAACTCTTCAGATCTCTTAGTTAGTGCTAATGAGATGCTTATGTGCACACACCAAAGTGAAACACTTCCTATTTAATACTGAAGAAGAGATCAGACTGAGAACACTCCTGAGGTCCTAGAGCAACTACCCAGAATATAATACTTCTGCTGACATGCAGAGACTACCACATGCCTATCTAGTGATAGCTGTTTTTTCGGATGGCCATTTTTTGGGAGACATTTGTTCTTTCTGAGGTCTTTTGACTATCTCAACGAAGAAGATCATGGAGAAATGGAAAATCTAAGAGCTCTGCAAATTATCCAGTAATCACCAAGTGTTTTTACTAGTTAGATTAGTATCTCGGTCAGGGCAAGTAAGCCAGTACTTGCTAGAAATGATTATCACTCCGGAGATTCTGGGCTAACATGGCAATATGAAGTTTTTTTATCTATGTGCATAGAACTGAACATATTTTTCATACAGAGACTTCTGGAGAGGGCACATATAAATAATATTTAATACAATCTAAATTGCTAGTTGGAATCAGAGAAAGGGCTATTAATAGACACGTGGCACAATAGCAATTTTCTACCTCACTGTACTGCAGTCATGGAAAATTCTGTTGAAAGCATCTGGCTACAAAATCAATTACAATTTATAAATTAGGCTTGCTTTCACTCCAAAGGCTAGGTTTGAAGTATGCCCTTGGGGCCATGCAGAATTCTTTAATGCATTGGCACTGGAGTGTAGGATTTTGCCTTCAACACTGAAGAGTCATTAATGTGGTTAATCAACTACTGGGTCCAATAGGGCAGGCAAGAGAGCTTGGACAGAAGCACAAGAACTCTGTTCTGTGAACAGGCTGGATATCTACATGCAGTGTAGGCTACGTGGCCTGAGCCAGATGCACAAACAATTTACAAGCTCAAACATATTCAATCTACTTTATAGGGCTTCAGCACTCTCTGACAGTGGCTGGATCTGCACTGAAGTAGCGCAAGCACTCAGGTGTGGATGCTTATCAGTTTTGCACATCCCAGGTTTTTGGCAAGCGATGTTTTAAGACAGCAGCTCCAATCCGAAGCTGAGCTACAAAACATCTCAGTTACGTAGAGGTGCCATGAGATGCATGCTGATGATTTTATAGGCACTAAAGTGAGGGTATAATCCCCAAATCATCTGTGAGCAAAGATTCAGACATGAAGAATAGTGCTCAAGATTTTAAGGACTGATTTGGAAATGGTATGATTTAGTTTGTGTTTTGAGGAATCTGAGCTTTGCCCAGTTTCCAGGAAGTTGAACTGGGCATTTTGTTTTCATTGTTCCTACTACTGACTGCATTAATATTTATATACGCTTCCAGCTATCAGTATCTTAAACTTTTCAGAAGAGAAACAAGAGAATAAAAAAGAAACTAAACTTTGAATTTACATTTCAAGCTTACTTTTGTGATTTCTAAAATCCCTTCTTAGAAAACTAAAGGGCCTAAGTTTCATCTCACACCTGCGTTGGACGGGTGAGGTCAATAAAAAGAAGTGAAATTGATCTAAGTGAGATGAAAATCAAAGTTCTGTGCTTCAAATAGTTTCCATTGCAAAGATGTAGAAAGATTCATCGCTTATGTGAGATATTTAGATTACTCAAGTTAATGAGAACAGATTTGCTGTGATTTAAAGCAAAAAATTCCAAGATTACACACAGAGGACTTGCAGAATAAATTGAATGCAAACCCAGCAGCACAAGTGTGTTTCTCATTTAGTGTTTTTTAAAACCTGCCACAACACTGAAACGTCAAGGTGACAATGCAGTTGTTCTGTTATGGTCCTTTGTGTAACTTTTTTTTTATCCAGTTGCATACTCCTGTGGTGTCAAATGCATTTGTGAACCCATAAAAATCATCCAAATTAGAAAGGCTGGGCAGAAAGAAATCTGCTGTGAGATTTTGTGCTTTCACAGTAAAAACTTGTCTATCTCCCTACCGATTTTCTCTTGTGGTTGTATTTTTCCTCATTATTTTTCTTTTTCACTGGCATTTTACTTTCATCACATGGAAAGGCTCAGCAAAACTCAGAGAAGTGCAATGTAGCTACACCAGAGAAAAGTGCGTGCACAAGCACACATATACACAACCACATACAGCAGGTTTTGTTACTGCTCCTCTTCCCCACACTTCTTTTCTGTTGGAGCATTTCATTTGAAATGGAGATGTGTATGATGATTAGCTCCTTGCCGTGCAGCCACCAGGTTCTTCCCTTGGGGCTGGCAGCAATTTTTAGAGAAGCCTTGTGGGAATGTGCATGGCTCTTGAACAGCTAATCAGAGGAGAGAAGGAGGCATGTCCTCTGCCTCCGGAAAGAACAGTTGCAAAGAAGGAATTCATTTGCTCTACTCTCTAATGAATTATAGCTCCTCTCCGTCTGGCTCCTCCATTAAGGAAATCACACGCCTTACCTTCCCTTGCTTCCTGTTTAGATGTGAATGTCTTCAGTTACCACTCAGCATACAGCATTTCTCCTCACCTCTCTGCTTTCAGTCCCCCCTCTGCCTGCTCTCCGCATCTCTTCTGCTGCCTCCTGACACTTAGGTTTTAATTTGCATCAGTTCAGATCCTCCTCACACTCCCCTTGCACTCTACCTGAATACCTTCACCTTCCCTGCTATCTTTTCTCTTTTTCACATCATCACCTTTTGCAGAAATTTGACACTTTTATGCAACTCTAGAAAAACCAGTGTAGTTGGAAGCATTACTAGGAAGATGGTGAAAGACTGCTGATGGTTGAAGAGTCTCCTCAGAACACTGGTAGAGGCCCTGTTACTTGCCCTATTTTAAACCTTACTGAAGAAAAGGTGTTTAATATGCAATAGTATCAATACTCTAGCAGGGAGAGGAAATCAAAAAATTCAGAATTTTTTCCTCTTTGGAGCCTGTACTCTTGTCCTTTCTGTTCTTCAATAGACTTCATTTCTTAGGCTTTATAAATTGTTGGATCCCTCTCTTCTCTGTCTTTATCCAGTCTTCCTTGACATCTGCTTGTTCTCCTCCACTGTGTGCCTATAATGAGCTCCTTGCTCCTGTACCTTCCTATTCTACTCAAGTTTTTTTATTTAGCAAAACTTTCACGGTTTTGTTAAAGAAAAATGACTTCCTCCTTCAGCCCCTCAGCTACTAAATAATTTACCTGTACAACAGATTTAGTATTATTTTGGAACATATTTGGAAAACACCAAATACCACATACTGGTACTGACAAAACAAGCTTCTCCTGCAACAAAGCCAGGATGGGAAAAATAACTGTTTCTTCTGTTTACTTTTTTTTTTTTGTGATTACTACTGAGGCTAAAATGAAGGGAAAATAAGATGTAGCTCTCAGAAATGGCACAAAATTTTAGAAATTACCTTTTCTCTCAGGAATCAATTAGGTAAAACACCACCAACAATGGTTTCATCACAGTGAAGCTGAGGTTTGTTCTTAGATTAAAAGGCAATGTTAAAATGTACATTTGAAAATTTGGTAAATCAGGCATAAAGCTAGGTAAATAAATGATAAGTTGTCATCATCTTGGAGTTTAGACTACATAGAAATCTATGCTTGACTGTGTTTGATACAATCAGTTTACATTAGTTTAACAAACCATTAACAAAAAGACATCCTAGGAATGAATCTTGTTTCCAGGGTGGTATTATTAAAGTAATTCTGACTTTTGCAATGCTGACACTGAGGCAGGCTGTATCCCACTGTTCAGGCTTTATGATCCATTCCCAAATGCGTCTTTATGAAGTAAAAAAAAGAAAAGTAATAAAAAAAATCTCCACTGCTTTTTAAACACAAAATCACTGATACACAGTTTTGTTCGGTGCTCGCAAATTTGTTCAGAACAAATGAACTGATTTTACAAGTTCTCTATATAGATGTAACAAAAGAAGTCTTTTTTTTCTTGCTTTCCTCCTACTGTATTCTGCCTCTCCTGATTCAGGTGGGCTGGAGAACACAGTAATTGGAAAAGAAATCGGGTAAAAAATGAGAACAAGAGGAGGCCCACCCCCACTCCCATTGAAGTCAGCAGAAAAATTTCCATTACCTTCTGCAATACCTGCATCCAGACAGTGAAAAAACTTTTCAAGATTTTAAATAGAAATGTCCCAATTTTCCTCAGGCTGAATGTCAACCACTGCATTCAAACATGGTTCTATTCTGCCTGCTCTCCAATTCGCACTCTGGTGCATGGCCACATCTTCGCATACTTGCTGACTTTGGTTGTAAACAACAAAAATCTGATTTTAAAAAAACACCCAAAACAACCACAACAAAACCATCATTCAGTATTCCTTGCTGAAAGATGGCAGAAACAGAAACATTGCAGGATTATCCCCAAACAGTGGATGAGTGGGTGGCAGATGTTAGTTTGACCACAGATATGCATTTAGATATATTTATATATATATACATACATATACACAATATCTCTATATACATTATATGATAACAAAATATTGTAAAAAATATAAATTTTGCTCAAATACTTGATTAATATGGACTAATCTTATGCTGTATTTATATGACATATCCAGTCAATAAGATGGCCTTGTTAGAAGCCCTAAAATCTACAATACTTGCAGTTGTTAAAAAAAAAAAAAAAAAAAAGTCTGTATTTCTGAGAGTCACCTCTTGCCGTGCCAAGAAGTTAGGTTGGAGGTGGGCCCTCGTATCTCAGCATCAGGTTGAAGGACCGAGCAAAGTTGTTCGCCAGCGTGCAGCTGTGGGTCTCCTCTACTAGGGGCAGGAGGAAGGCCAGGAGCAGAAGGAATAAGAGGAGCAGTTGCAATGGTAGTGCTGCCCAGCACACTCGGTGCAGGAAAGAGCGCACACCTCCAGAGCGCTTCTGAAAGACACAAACCAAACAGCAACTCAGAAAAATAAAGAACTGGGGAGGTACATTTCAAATACATCAAACTGCAAAGTAGAGGGGCAGAACAACCTATGCTGTCTAGAGCAGAACAGGTCCTAGGGCCCAGCCTGGGTGCTTAGCACACTGTAGCTGACTGAAGTTGGTGCTTAAAGTACTTCTTTTAGGAGGCTATTTCACTATCTTAAAGAATTCACTGCTGCAAACTTTTCTTCTAGCAGGAAAACACTGCTGACTTTCTAGCATAAGAAAACAATTGCCTCCAAGTCCTCTTCCCAATTACAAAGCGGAGGTTACAAATGCTTGTACCAAAGCTGCCAACTGGTCTCCTCCTCACAATCAGCATGAGGCACAGCGGGGCAGTGTTAATAACTCTCGTGTCAGGAAAATGAGAGTGCTGATGCCTGGAAGAGGGGAGCCAGCCTTCTGCTCTCTGACAGCAGAAAGCAGCTTTGCTTGCAGCACATCCAGCTCATCGTCTTCTCTCCACCTGCAACATGCTCTTCGGGTCCTGACTTCGGAGCATATGAGGGTGGAGGCCAGAAAAAGGGCCCTGCATTGCAGTCTGCCTCAGTTCCTCTTATACCTTACCAGGCACACCTTAAACTTTTATGTGATGCAAAAGAATGAGAAAAAACACAATGCTGACAGTGGAAAGGACATTAAAGTCACATTTATTGCTGAGCAGCCACAGAAGAGACACACAAAAAGTCATCACATGTCACTTTTCCTCATGCTAGTGCAAATCTAGAGTAGCTCAGTCAACCTCATCAATATAATATGGATTAACACAACCAGGAGAGAACACATTTGGGGTTGCAGAACTCAGGATTCAGGAAATATTAATGAAGAAGCAAGATTTCCACTGGCAGAATTTCTGGACATCTCCTGTCAATGAGATGAACTGTGTGTNAAAAAAAAAAAAAAAGACCAAATATCAGCAATCTGTAAGGGAGTCCTGAAAAATAGGGCTCAATAATGCATTAATTTCATCAAACATGAATTTATACTCAGAATGTAGAAATAGTGCTTAATACTTCTACAGCATTAGCAATCAACTTACACCACAAATATCAGCACAGAATACCCACTGAAGTGGGATCTCTGTTTTCCACAAAAGGAAGTTAATTCAGAGAAGCTTGGGTTGTGTTCAGGTCATGGGGGATGTCAGTACTACAGCAAAATTAGGGCTTCTGGCCTCTGCTGGCTATATGACTTAACAGGCAATGTCTTTGTCCCATTAAAGCACCATCATGAACTGTCCGTGGGAAACATCAGCAGAGAAGATAAGGAGCAGAATGATGGTAAAAGAAAGTAATTGCTCTTTGCGATTTTTTAAGGATCTCTTCTACTGCTTTCTAAATTTCCCAGTCTCTTGCAGCTCTATATAAATGTTTACAGAATTAATTATGAAGGCAAATATATAGTTGCAGTTACAGATCATGAGACAGTTGTGCTGTGAAATCCTCCTTCTGTTGTAGGTGGTTTGCTTCCATTATATCAAATAGCTGATGAAATTTAATTATTGTATTGGGCAGATGTAGAGGCAGCAGAGCAACAGCTGCTTGCTCTATCATTTCAGACCCACACAGTGTCTCAGTTGTATCTTGCTCACTGAGGCCAATGAAAACTCAGGTCCCTGGACACTAGAACCGTCAGTAGGCAATGAGTAAGTGTCAGGCTGCAAGTGGGACTCTGACTTTAAGCACCCTTGGGGAACCTTCCTGGGTACAGCTAGCACTTACCCACCAAATCAAAGCTTCACTATCCTGGCTGCATCACAGGAGTCATCTGTTCCTACCATGATCTGTTCTCAAACACCAGCCAAAGTACAAGGCTTAAATAGCTGTACTAGCAGCACTTTCCCTTCTCTCGTGTGCTGAAGCCCAGACCTGAAATCCTTCATCTCCTCTGGAATTCAACAGCCCATGAGCTGAGCAAAATCTGCACAGGTTCTGTGCTTATAGTCAGTGCTAAAACCATTACAACTAACAGCAGCAGTCGCAGCTCTTAGCCAGAGCTTTCTGGGTTTGGCTCTAATTCTGTGAAACACCCGCTCCTTGGTGTAATCAGTATAAGCCAGTGGACTGTCACTGACAACTTCTGTTTTCATTGACCATTATTCATTCTTAATTCTCCATTGCATCCATTACATGCAGCAATAAAACATACATTTATTACATCGTCCCTTCCACAAGGAAAAAGGCCTCTTTCAGGTTCCAGAAGCCATGGCCAGGTTTGTTTTTATTTATTAACAGGTATAGTTCTGTTGGTGGAAGATCAGATTGGAATTACCTCTACTTTGGGACAATTCAAACCACACTCTTTCTTCCACCACTAAGATGTAATAAGGTTTAATGCTGACATTGTTAAAGGGTAGGATCCTGTGACCCGTGATTGACTGCTCAATACTTAATTATGGCTGGGAGTTTCAAAAAGGTCCTCACAAACTCAAACTGGGAATTAAAAGTCCAGCTCTCGCTGACGCTCAGCTGTGACAAGGACTGCCAGTCTTTCTAGCAACACTGAAAACATGCTTTATAGCTGTCCATCCTTCAGTGTTGGTTTTGAAAGCTACTTCATTTTGAAACTGTTCCTTCATTGCCAGATCAGCTGTAACACCCATCCATATTCCAGTTACCACCTGCCTATGAACTGGTGGGAAACGTTTTTTTGTTTTCAGCTGTGCCTCATCTCTGCTCTCGCCACTACCCAGCAAGCAGGTGTCTTACAGTCACTCAGGTTTGTCTTTGGCCTCATATGATGACCACACTGCCAACGTCACTCACATTGTTCCTACCCCAATTCTTTTACTGATCCAACATTTGATTTAGAGCAGGTCACTGAGTCTGCCCTGATCTCTAAAGCAAAGACTATTAATGCAGCTCCAAGAAATAAGATGAGATTAAAATGTTATTTGTCAAGTGCACTGTTTTTAGATCTATGGAAATGAGCTGTAAAATGATAGTGCCTTTCAAAGGTTATCCTCCAGAAAGAATTAAGCCTTATTAAGAAGCTATCATTTGCTCTCCTTGGAGCTTTCTGCAGGGTAAGACACTCAGGCTAACCACAGCACATCCTAGCATTAAAAAAGTCTGTAGAGGAACTTTTGCCTGAGGGTAGAACTTCAGAGAAGGAGAAATATTTTGTCTTTATCTGCTGCTTCTCTCCCACCTCCTTGCTGGGGTTATAGGCATTTGTGTTTGATGAACTTTTGTCTTTGCTGCCTAGCTTCTCTGTTTTGTTTGATCACACAGTAAGGTCAGAATCTTGTATTTTTGATTCCATTTGTTGCCATGGAAATGACTCTCCTAACACAAACATGGTATTATGATGTCTCTGCAGGACTGAAGATGAGGCACACAAGAGCTGTGAGAGTTTGGTGCTTTCAGCAAATTTGCAATGATAAGCCCTTAATATATGAGGGCCCCAACCTGCACACACTGAAATCCATTGGAGATTTACCATTAACTACAGTGTCTGCAGCAGGATTATGCACAGAGACAACTAAATAAAGTCAGGATTGAGAACTACTATTCATGGAGTTCAACTGATACCCTTACAAATGGATTCATTATATGTCCAGGTTCTGGTGTTCTTGTGCACATGAGTCCTACATTAATTCTGTTGCTTTGGGCTGGCTGGAACAATTGGCGATATGATTTTTTTTTTTTTTGTAGTAGCAGTGCTAGAGGTGTAATAGTCAGAAAAAGGTCAAAATTTTGAGAGAGACAGTAACTTTCAGTAGGTGAGATGACACAGTTGGAAAAAGCATGGAAGCTTTTGAACACTGACTCCCTCTCCCGGGTGTGAACAAAACAGCACTTCAATTTTACTAAGGCTACATCAAGATATTTTTTAGGTCTGTACCATGACAGAGATGCTTTCAGGCTCTGGTGACCTGAAAATACATCACCAACATGGAATTCAGGAGGCCAAGGTTCAAACCTCTGCTGTGCGGGGCTCAGAGTGATCAGGACTGTACAAGTTGTCTCGGAGTCAGGACCACAGTCCCAACCCTTTAGCACATCATTCTGGGTTAGAAAATGACAGTCTGACACAGTTCCACCTTTGCAAAAGACAGTTTGAACATTCCATTTCCATATGAGATCAGCCACAAACCTTGCTACACAGTGGAATTCCCCTTCTCCAATCGTTTCAGCTACTGGCATCAGTACAGCTACTACCCAGCACCCACGGTGTCTGCAGTACGTGTGTCAGATCTAGGCTTCACGAAATATTCTGAAACCAAATCCTCCTCTGAGGAAAACTGGCAAAGCTCTACTGAAGTCAACAAAACTTTAATTTCCACCATCTTAGAATAACAGCTGGAATACCTGGGTATCGAGCCAAAATGTTAGAGACGTTTTTGAAACACACATGGAAAATGAATAGGTTGATATTTAAAATGAAAATATACTTTTAAAGTTCACCATCAAGGAGAAGTGCCTGTTCCCTGCCGCTTATCCCTCAAAGTACCAGTAGAAGCATGGATTGTCAAGAGGTAGACAGCTGTGTTTTAAGTAATGCTAAATGCATACTTGTTACCAAATGAACTGCACTGGCTGTGAACATTCACATTTGTACTTGATTCATGTTGGGGTGTTTGAACGACAAGTATCGGTTTAGATCTAGGGAGTCCTCAGCACTTAAATCTGTTTGCAGTTAATAACTCCTTACCCAATGCACCATGAAAAATCACTTGGATGGGAACAGCAGAAAAGCACCATAGAACTTGCTACATAGTATTCCTGTATAAGTTGCTGAAGTGCTTTGCTAAAAATCAGTGCACTCCCTGGTTTGCTATTGACCACGTTCCAGGACATATGAAAATATGCAGTTAATCTAGCTATATGAGGAAGCAGAGGAATACAGCATCTTATATCATTCTCATTAGCAGGTTTTTGCTGCTGCTTGTACGTCACCAGCGTGTCTGATAAAAGTCATACCTGCACCATTGAATCAGCAACTCAGTAGAGAAAAACGATTGACTCTGGATTCATTCCTCTCACCTTAGAGCATTTCACTGAGAGACCATCTGAGGAAATGCGCTGCTGTCCGACAACTCCTTTTCTCCCCATAGATAAAGGGACCAACTCCTTAATATTCTCAGCCTCCAACTGCTTTCAGCCCTGGCAGTTTCCTGAGCCTGATGTAGCTTGTCTATCTAGTTAACACTCAGTAAATCTTTCTTCCCAGTACTTATCCAGCTTCCCCTTGAACCTATCCAAACCTTTAAAGTCCTCAATATCCTTTAGCAAGGAGTTCCATGGTTCAACTAATGATGGTACGAAGAAAAATAACCGTGTCAGCCTTGAACCTAGCTCCCAGTTCTTTCTTGTTGAGAGTCTATCCCCACTTATACTCTCAATGCCATGCATGATTTTGAAACCCCCTAAGCTAAATGCTTAGACAGGATGAATCCAGGCCTGTATCTCCCCAGTGGGCAGATCACAATGTAATGGGCTTAAACTATAGTTACAGGGACAGAGGAAGAACATCTGAATAGCAAGAACAGATCTTGGAAGGGATCACCTACACGGGTGTGAGTTCTACCACTTTGTTATTCCTCTGAGAATAAACAGAGCTGCCAAGATGGCAGTAACAGCAGTTTACCATACTTCTAAACACAAGCATGTCATCATCATGTACCATCAATTTTTTTTGGTAAAGCAGTTGCCTTATCAGTGATATTTTGCCTCTGAGAGGCTATGGGTTTCTGCCATTTGAGATACCACTAGAAATGAATTCAGTTGCTCCTTACGGAGGGAGGTTACTGCCAAAAAGAAGAGATCAGCTCCTGGGGGAGCAGAGGCTGCTCTCTCAAACCAAAGCAAATTGGACTTTTACCTCTATGTGAAACCCTTTGTAGCTGGGCTCCTCATCAGTTCTCAGTTCAGGGCCACGAACATCCCTCTTTGTGATGAGCAACATATTGCATATCACAGATGGTCTTTTCAAGAGGGTAGGACTTTTTTACTTACTGAGGTCCTAATTTGGGGGACTTGGATGCCACTGCCCCACAGAGTTGAGCATCCAGCATGCTCTGGAACAAAGCTGTGGCTCATTCCCATACACCACAGTAGAAACTGAGGGTTGGATACTGTCAATCAGAGGTTATTTGGCCTCTGCGAAAGGACAGTGAGCCACTGCGTTCAGAACTATACTTTCCTAAAGACAAACACTGTCCAGGTTAGGCAACCAGCAGCAACGAATAAGTGAGGATGGCTGGGACCCCTCGGGGTCCTGTGCTTACCATTCTCCATCTAATAAAGGGCTACCAGAACGTATGTGCTGAAGGAGGTTAACTGAGGTCATGCAAGCAATTTCAGCTCTGACATTTTCTATCTTCAGTTTGCTTGACTTTGTAACCTCAACGTTCTTTTCAATTTTGAAGAGGATAAGTGTACGTACGTAAATAAGTAAGTATACAGGCAAATTACAAGCTTTTGTTTTCTCCCTTAAGGGAGATCCTGGAGTACCTCAACACGGCTGGATGATAAGCTAGAATCTTTGATGAAGTCTTGATTTAAAAGAAAAAGAAAACATGGAAAAGCCAGCACTTTGTATCTGAGGTTTCAGCAGTCACATATGGCAGATATTTTAGATTTTCTACTGCAAAGTCGCTTAGAACTAAGTACTGTGCCATATGCCACTGTGACACAAACGGATTTATAAAGGTTAGCTTCTGTATGCATAAACAACATGACATGCTTTTAGGATAAGCATGCCCCAGAACAAGGGCTACAGCCTGATACATTAACGTAGCACTCATTTCTGTAATTCTCCAGGCCTAAGCAAGTACAGAAGGTCCTGCTTTGGTCTCATCTTCAGCATATGAGCAGTGGAAACTGATTTCTCTTTATCTGGAAAGTGTTTGATGTGGGATAAAAGTCAGAAAGTACTGTGGAAGACTAGTAAAGCAGTAGCTGGATGGGTCACTAAAATTTTCTATGTTTTGAGAATATGGAAGGCCAAACTTCTAGCAGGGTAATTTTGAAGCACTTTTTCACACCCAAAAGCAAGGCAGTAATTTACACTTACTCCCTTAAATATCACAAGTGAAGTACTTGCAAAAGTTTCAGAATAGGGTAAGAGGTTTTTAAACCAGTACTATTCAAACCCGTACTCTAGAAATCCAGTCAGTATCAAAGAAGGATAGCAGTTCTTTACTTTGATTTCAATCCCTGATAGTAGACAAAAATCTACTTTAGAACAATGTTATTCACAGGGTATTTATATCAGGGCTTTTAGCTTGCTGTTAAAAATCTCAGCTAAGGTAACTATTTGAAAAATCAGCTAGCAAGACACTTGAGGTAATCAATTTAAACTTTTGATAGCGAGTTTTTTCCATTTTGCTAAATAACACTGATTCTCACTGATTACTAACAGTTAAGATATATTTATTGGCAACGAAAGAAAATTTGTGCAGTTTAATTGGATTTTTTCCTAATCACAAAGCTATATTTTAAGCCACAAAGTTGTGTCTATTTGTATGTGCCTATGGATTTGTATCTATACAATATATATAGTAAGAGGTTTAATTTTGATGTATTAGGATGTTAGAAAATGGTGAACAGTAAAATTCATCTTTACTAGATGACGAGTACTTTAAATCATGATTTATGTCAAGCAAAACACAAAGGGAAATTAGAACAATTAAAAACACAAATATGCCACTAGTTTTAAATACACTCACAAGCAATATGATTTGTCCAAGTATATTCTTGCACTTAAAAGCAATTCTGTACTTCTTCTAGAAGAATAGTCACTGGCAGCTAGTAAACTGAATTATGTTTCAGTAAACGTCTGAAATTTTAGTAGTAGGCAGTGAGTGCTGAGTGATGTTACTCCAACTGCAAGTGTTGCTAATTCTGAACGGTGAGATGCCCGTCTTCCTGTGTTTGGGCCATGGTATAATTCCCACAGCAGGCAGGCACAGCTGTACAGACACAGTGATGAAAAAATATGGGCCATTTCACCTGAGAACAAGACTGTCCCTTGTCACAGTGAAGTGTCAGCACCTGACTTACAAACAGGGCTCTAGCTCTTAGCTCCCCCACAGCCCTGAACTTGAAGCATTTTAGCTTCATCTTGACTGACATTTAACCTTTTTTGTTCAGCAAGAAAACATTTCCTTACCGAAAAGAAGTATAAAAAGCTAAGGAAAAGATGCATTTTAATGAGTCTTTTCCATTTTATTTATAATGTACCTGTAGAGAAGATTTTAAGTGATTAACACCCAGCAGGACTTCAGGAAAACAAATGGGCCACATACTTTCAATAGAAAGGCACCACTAACACAAGCATGTACACATGATGCTGTGCATTTCTGTCATATGACTTTCTGCCTTTAAGAATTCCTGTCGTATCTGCACTTGGACAAAGCAGAATGCATTACTGTTTTCTTCCTGACAAGCTGTGGCAAGCTCTTGGTTTGCACAGTTTCCTGAATGGCTGCATTAATTTGATTGACTCCAGATCAATGGTGTTCCTAAATAAGATTAAATTACATGCTCCTTCTGTCCATGTGTTACAGGAGATTATTCTTAGCAGAATCTCAAAGGAAGCAATTAGCTGACCACTGATGTAATGAATCCTAATTATTTTGTTTGTACAAACAATAAAGCCAGAATCATTTGTGTAACAAGGAAGTGTAGTTACTCTGAGCACTTAAGAAAATAAATCAAACAGCGCTACCTAGACCTGTAAATAATGAGCTTTTGACTTCCTATTTTTGCTAAGAATGTTCATGGAATATTCTGAGTTAGCTGGGAGCCAACCTTTGAATGTAACATTTATCACAGTTATTATTAAGCATTTGCTTGATTACATCCTTGAATGTGCTAGGTGCCCTGCAGAAATATCCATCTACATTGCCCTGTCACTGGCACCTGCTAAAAATTCACTGCAGCCAGTGCAATTTCCTGCAACTGTTTTTTGTTAATGAACAAGAAACTGCTCACATCACAATCATTAGGCCATACTGTTCCTTAAGGGCACCAGTGGCTAGGGGCATGTCCTCAGTGAAGGATGAATGATCAGAAAAAAAAACACATTAATAAACGTAGAGTAGGCTCTACTCTGGCCAACATTTTGCCACGCAGGCTACAAATGGAATAAAAACGGAGGGCAATGGAATGAGACTGGCTGCAGCTGGGTCTTCCCATTTTCCAGGTTGATCTGCTACTGCTGCAAAATATTCATGACTCAAACATGAAAGACAAGCAGAGTCACTGTGGATTTCCTATTGTAGGGGCAGGGATCAGTCCAAAATACCTGAAAATTTGCCACCTCTGAAGATTCTGTGTGACCCAAAAGCATGAGGAAGCTGAGAAATTAGAGATAACCTGATCCCCAGGCAGGGATCCACAAACCTCCCACTGCATGCAAACTCAGTGGATATTGCAAGTACAGTGGTGCAGCCCCCCACCATGTGTACTTTCTGCAGATACTGACTCCTGAGATCAGCCACTCTGAGTGGTTTCCTTCACCATAGTTTTTGAAAGGATATTCAAAACATACAAAAATATTTTGCCTAATATTTCTTTCATTTCAAACCACACTGTTAAATCTGAATTTAAAATAAACGGCAAAGCCACCAGTTCTGCAGTTGGTTTGCTTTTCCTCTTCTGTCAGTCTGAACAGTGATGCACCCACAAGGAATGAACATTATTTTCTGGTTCTCTTAAGTGGTGCTCAAGCATCTTATGCCAAAGCAGGCTCACATCCTGACAAAAGCCTTAGCTTGAATGAAAAAACGACACCTCTGCTTACAGCACTTGGATTCTGACTGTAGACATGGTTTAAATCCAGAATGAATGCTCTGAAGTCAGCAGAATCCCACCGAAGTGATTAAAGTTACGACAACGTAAGTTACGACAACATTTGTACTGGCTGGGGGGAAACTGCAAATAACTTGTTGGTGCAATGGGAGCCATTTCCTTTGTGCTTATGAGGTATTTCAGTTCTTCAGTCCTTCCCACCCCAAGCTGTTTCTCTTTGTTTGTGTTCAGTAGCTATTAAAAACTCAGAGAATGTTTTTTTGTGCTCTTGCTGTAGGCCTAATTGAAAAATGTTGGCTGTCTGCAATTATGTTATTCCACTATCCTTGAAAATTAATAGAAGACTTCAGTGTCTTTTAGAGAAGTTGAAGAATAAATACCACCTACCCCGAGGCAGGTGGGACAGATGAATTAAAAAATGACATCTAATCACTCAATGATGATGTGCTGATGCCCAAAGCTTTTTTTTTTTTTTCCCCAAACTGTT
>VXAL01002923.1:34163-70275 GCA_013399475.1 Chauna torquata | reverse complement strand
CAAAGGAAAAGACAGACTGCGTACAGGTAATGAGCTAGATGTGGCATGGCCCTTTACAAAACATTCACTAAAGGCAATTTCAGTTGAGAGTGTGAGGGCACCAAAAAAAAAAAAAGGAACAATCACTGTCATTAAGAAAATTAATTGTTTGATGTCTAGAAGCGAATGGTTCTGAAAGAAATGGTTGAACGTTCTTACATGTCACCTGTTGATAACAAAGGCTGCTGAGAAGCCGCCAGAGGAGATATAATACAATCAGTAAGTACTGACATCTTTGCAGTCACCCAGGGTGAAATGGCATAGTACATCTGAATGACCATAGCTCACCATGGCCAAAAGGAAGAGTCACACCCCCTCTCTCTTCCCCTTCTGCTCTTCTCTCTCTTTTCGCAGCTGTGTAGTCCCACTACATGCCTTGAGCAGGCCCTACTGCACGTTGGACCCTTTGCTGAACCAGTTCAAAACATTAACCAGGTGGAAAATTATCATAATTTTTTCTGTTGATTATTTTTCCCCTATCTTAGCCAGCTGAATTAGCTCTTGGAGTAAATCTGGCAAGCGTCAAAGCTGTGAGAAGGTAAACAGCAGAAAAAGGGGATGTGGAAGGAAGTGGGACAATAGGAACTCCCTGCTTTTGAAGGGAGTTAGATTGGTTCAGTTTATCTTGTGCAGTTTCACTCCCAGTGGGTAGCAGCAGGATATGTTTTCTTTGGTGATAGAACTAGCTCAAGAAGTTGTGGCACCAACATCTTCCAGCTGCTTGTTCCTTCCCTGAACCCCAGTTTGCCAGATTTTCAGCTGCACTGCTTCAGTTTCTTCTATTCCATACTATAAACTGGACCAAATGAAATTATCTAACACACAGCCAATTGAGGTGACATGGCACTGAATTTCTAATGCTAATAAAATATGACCAGGAGCACAATTAACTGAGGATATCATGGTCGAACATTACTGTAATGTACCTGGAGTCTCTGGAGTTGTGTCTTTTTACCCAAGAGGTTTGGCTGTGGTTCATTCTCCAGATCCAATTTGGCTTTGATGGCAGATAATTTCTTCTGTAACGGTGCAAAACCAGCATCAAAATCCTTATGTTGCAGTATCAAATTCTAGTTGGAGAAAGAAGAAAAAAAATTCAGCATCCAATGCATATCCCTTGGCATTATCTTTTGTCGGTGTCCATTTCATACTCAGAACAAATACTAAGCCACACTGTGCGACAGGCCATAAATTTATTTGAATAGTTGATCAACCTGGGAAAATGGATTGGGCACAAATGGTTCGTACTAAATTTACTTCTACAAAACTGGTTTAGTAAAAGATTAATCATCATCCTCATCACAGGCAAAGTCTGTATATGGGCTTTGAAGCTCACCTGGAGTTTGCTTTTGCTTTGCAGCAGACTTTTGTGTAGAATTTCTCTCTCCTTTGAAGCTTCAGCTACTTCTGCTAGGAAAGATTTAGCTTTTTCCTCACCAAGGATATTGTTTAGCAGATCTTTCTTCAGCTGTAATGTCATCAACTTTTCTTTGAACTGGGAGCTTTTGGCTAGAGCAACCTAAAGGAAAAACAATCCAGTGAAATCATAACAAAAAAGAAAAAAAAAATCATAACATAACCATATTATTCTCACACAAATCACACAACCAAAGCAGTATGACAAACTCAGGTAAAAACAGCATGCTGGGCCGACAATGGGTAACGGAAGGTACCTGGACAGTGCCCAGTTAAAGGAAAAGTCTTCCTGATAATGTTAGAAGCACCAGGGCTGCATCCGTTTTGTGAACAGAAATAGAGGAAAGCTGTACTATGGAAAGAGTTGTCTGTGCAGAGGAGAGGCCTAAACAACCAACAGAAAGGACAGCTTGAATGCTCATCCCAAGGATAAACTCCATCCCTGTCCACAGACGCATTTATTCCAGAGATCACAGGAATGACAAAGTAACACACACACCTTCCTGGGCACGTGCAGAAATCACGCATTTTAATCCCACAACTATATTACTACTTGCTTATTAACAGAGTCCACAGACTTCCTGTCCAGGGAGATTTGGGCTAAGGCTAAACAGTACTATCTTCATTGTTAAAGACTACTAGCACTTCAGTCTATTCGGCTGACAACTCCAGTTAACCAAAGGTAGGGCAGAAAATAAGACATTCTGCTACAGCTAGAGTTGAATTCTGTGCTGTGGGGTTTCATATCATAGTGGAAAGGCCTTTCCAGCTGCTGCTGTTTGGCAGCTGTAGGCAGGCAGTTGCTGACACTTCTGAACTTAGTAACAGGTTTCTGAAGTTAGTAATAGGTTTGCTACCTCAATCTGAGCCAGAACTGGCTCTGGAGCCTCCAGGAGCATCTGGACGGATTGCTTCCATTGTTCAAAATCTTGCAGGGGATTTTGGAAAAGTCTCCTCAGCTGAGTTTCTGTATCAGTGCTCATTTTAGATGTCTTCGCTCTAACACTGCAAGGATAAAGTGACAGCTGAGAAAAGAATTACAAAGAAATCCAAGTCCAAATATCTTATTCATCAAGGCATGAATTAACACAATACTCGGGTGTAAACCCTATCCAACACAAAAGCCTCAGTCTTTTTTACTGTCTGAGCCTGGTGTTACATGCTGACAGCTGTTCTGTCAGTCAGAGATGTTGGACAAAACTGCATTTAGATGCCCTAAGACACCTTTTTTCTTGTGCAACTGTGTATCAGGAACTACTTTGCATTATTAGCAGTCAGCCATGCTCTCTTGTATGTCATCTTTCTTGGCTGCTATCACGAGCATGATTTACCATATAATATTATCAGAGCAGTCTCATTGACTTTTGGGAGGAACAAGCCAACAGTATCTAGAACTTAACTGCAGTTGTCTGTAGTGTTTTACATACAAAAAAAATATGTTAAGAAATCTTTGATTACCTTGTTACCTATAAAAAAGAAAAATACATAATCTTTTTTTTTTGTCTTCAGATCTAGATTTTTAAAATTTTGCAGAATCACATTTGCAGAATCTCCTGTATTTACATACATTGATATATGATTCTGAAAAAAAATTATATATATATGTATACACATACTTACCTACCTCTGTGTATGTACACATATATGCACACATTCATTAAGTATTCAGCCTTCTCTTATAAAGGCTTATCCAAAATACAGCTGAGTAACAAGGCCTAGCAGTGACACACCCCATGCAGCTGCCTCCTGTTTTTCTAAGCTTTCCTGACTTCCCAGTTTGCTGAATCCTATTTGATATGGTAGAATGCAGCCCAAACTGTGGATTCATATGGTAACAGTATCCTGCAAATTCAAAGGATAAGCAGGCAAGAGCAATGCCACAGGTCTCCAAGATAATCATGGTTAATTTTCCCTTTCTATAAAAACAGAAAGAATAATCTTACCTGTGTCACTGGGACGTTACAGAGCTAAACAAAGTGGAGTTTGCAGAGGTCGAAAGCTCTGCAAATGGAAAGTACTGACATTACGTGTCCTTTGACATTTGCTCTTCTGCCCCTGCCAGGCTCAGCATGAAGCTGCCAGACTTCGCACAGAACCTTCGGTGAGAAGCCGGCGAAAGAGCAGCTGCCATTTTCTACTGAGAGGCAAGTTCTCCTGCTTTCTCTGCTTCTCTTTCGACATTGTCTACTCGCTAGTTTTTAAACTGAAATCCTTTTCCATAATGACCTCTAACCCTCCCAGCTAGGCAGCATACTGTGCACTGGACAGAGGAAAATAAGCTTAGATACAGTTTAAAAAAAAAAAAAAAACAAAAAACAAAACTGACCTTTCTTTTTCCTCAAAAAAATGATCCTTTCTTCTAGTTTGCAAAATTTGCTGCAGCTTCTTTACTTCCTGATTCCAGGCAGCCTGGAAACGGAAACACTGAAGTCTGGGGAGAGGCTAAACTTTCAGAGTTTCCAACCCAAGGCAAGTTGAAAACAGGAATCATGCATGCATGCAGTCAGGAGAAGGGGAATAAACTCTGCCAAGTAATTGCTAAGGCTGATGAGTCACCACAGCAGACTCAAAAAGGAAGAGCCATAATTCTTCTGAACCGTTTACTACTGCTGTTCCTGTCCTGATTTTCTAGTTGTCATGAAAGGCAAGCAAAGTACATAAATTATTATATAAGGCTAAGAAGATTGAATTAGCTGCCAACAATCTAATTTTCATCAAACCATACACAACATTAATGACGCAAGATCAGTGCTTGAAAATGGCCAGGAATGTACAACTCCCCTGGCTAACAGCTAAAATTACAGGTTTACTGATATGTGGAAGCGGATGCAATTAGAAAAAAACCTTCTCTTCTACACATCACCTACAATCAAATGGCTTATCACTTTTTTCCTAGGCCCCTGTCCATCCCTTCAATGTCTGAGAGATTTCTGCACCCCACCACCACCACACACGCACACGTAGTCAGACTTCCCGCTACCTTTGATAGTCCCGTATTGCAGAGACAACACTCTCAGCATGTGGCTGCACATCTTGGGAAAACTGCAGCAGTTCCTTAAGTTGAGCCTTCAGCCTCTCAATCTTTGACTCTTCTGCAGCCAGAACTGCTTTTGTTGCCTTAATCACAAAAACAACGAACAAGTCACACCATATGCAGCATCTGGCACATGAAATGAAGTGATAAGGCTGTCTCTCAAGGTATTCACATTGCTAACCACAAGTCCCCTTTCTGATGCCTTTTTTCCCAGCAATAATGAATATGGACTTTGATAAAGTAGAAAATATTCTCAGGAACTGTTCTGTTCCCGCAGGTGCTGTCAGCTTTACTCACACTGCCTACCCGCTCTGCATCTGATCTGCAGGGTTTACTGTTTGGACAGAGTGAATTACAACCAGGCCCAGTTTCAGATCACTGATTGCAGTATATAATGAGATGCATGTCTGGAACAGTCTTAACCACCCCTGTTTGCAGGAACAGATCTTTCTGAACCATCCATATATACAGAATGTTAACTTTATGCTGATGTAAGGAAACAAAAATCATACGGACGTAATTGAATTGAACCAGTCTGTATTTAGTGGATTCTTTTTGCATATAATTTTCCCATCTAGTCCTGCTGAGCTCTAGACATACAAATAGCAATGAAAGGTATTTTGAAAAGTGATGATAAATGCAAAACCAACCCTCAAGAGGAAATGAGTGGTAAAGATTCTTATCTACTTTACACATAAAGAACTTTTTGCACTCATTTTTCCAACAGATTGATTTTGCTGTAAATACTGGATTATTACAAACGTGGGACTTCTTTTAAAAAATAAAGATGTATTTGATGGTAGGAGAATACTGGTACCCACCTTACATAAATGAAGGATATAACATAGAAATGTCTTACCAAATACCCCAAAAGTATGTATACTCGTATGGACACATTTGTATGTATATGAATATATGTATATATTTGTATATACAGTGAGGCATTATTTTTTCCTGCTTCTCTTTAAGCAGAGCAAATTGTGTTGTGTGCTCTGTATTGTTCTCTTTTTGCACATGGTCCCTGTGAACTCAAGACACAAACTCCAAATCATCCTTCTGTCCCCTTCCCCATTGTGCTGAGCAAGATAAAGGTTAGAATAGTTGATCCCATTGTTGCTATTCACATTTTCCTCAGTCTGTTTCATATACATTACTGCTCTTTATCACCTTTAAACAATGGTCCAAGCATCTACTGGATGCGACAATGTGCATTTCATCTATGGCTACACTTGATACCTGCCGTTTTTAGGCATATGAAGGGCAACAACTTACATTGCACTTTCTCCATTGAGCTACAAACTCATCTTCAGTCTTTTCCCTTTCCCCAGGGTCCAGGTCATCTTCTAGCTTATGTAGATCTTTTCTGAATTCCTGAATATCTGCTTCTAATTGTCTGGCTTGGGACTTGTAGGCACTTTCTGACTGTTGGATCTTGAGTAATCTCTCCTCCTCCTCACTGCTCAGCAGTTTCAGCTTTTCCAAGGCTCTCCTCAGCTCTTCGAGTTCATCCTTCATTCTCTCGGCCCCCAGTGGAGAGGTATTCTGAACCACATCTGCACATTGATTTTCAAGGTGCTTCCATTTCTTTCCACCACGCCTAATGTTTTTGGTAATTTCCTGCAGAAAGAAGTTACATAAACATTAGCTGTGGGAATGGGAAACTGGGGAAAAGGAGAAAGCAGTAGGAAAATAAGACCACCTCTCCTGGTTGTACACATTTTCCTGTTCTTATTTTAAGTCTGGTATGCTTTTTTCCAAGTGACCAGAAGCCAGGGTTGGTGATTTGACTGCTTTCTGAGTAATACTAACTGCCATAATTCTGAAAATATTGGCTTGATTTTCAGAAATGCTTGTCACGTGAGGTCCCTGATGAAGAAAACTGGAACTGCAGGCAGTAGGAATTACCAATAAACAGATCTATGAGATATAAAGCTGAACAGTTTAAGCGATGGTACCAAAATATTAGAAACTGTTCTCAAAACTGGTACTTTTATCACCAGCTCTAAATGCTCAAGATCTGTGAGCCTTCAGGCTCTGTTTGGTTCATATTTACCAAATATCATTCATTTTAAAAGTTTAAAAGAGCAAGATGCTCAAAGAATCACATAACTGTGGAAGATCAGGCTTTAAAAACTACCACCTTATTTTGTTTGTGTAATTCTTTCCTAAAGTACACCCTTATGTCATTTAAGAAACATATACAGGTACGGGGAACACACAATCCTGCCTCACTGTCAGAATTGTATCATTTAAGGACCTTCAGTGCCTTTAGCTTGTCCTCTGCTGAAGACTTGGTTGCTTCTCCAATGCAGCAGTTTAATCTTTCTGTCACACCGTTCAGCCACGATTGAAACTGGTTGACGTTAGCGCTGTACTGCTTGTGCTCTTCAGTTATCTTTTCAAGCAGTTTCACTCTGCTCTGTAACAAGAGACATCAGAAGCAGTGAGGATGGTGCTTATCCGTCTCTTTTTCCTTTACACTGTAACCCAGAATTTATAAACAAGAGCCCCTTTCTGTGAGCCCCGACAGCACTTGGCCTGCATAGGAATTCCCAGTTTGTCTCAAGAAGCAGGACACAAGGGTGCATAAAGGCTCGTCCCAGCTGTCCTGCAGGGTCTCAATGGCTCATCCCTGAGGAGACAAAACGCAACGTCCTCTCAGGTGAATTTCTAGCCTCCCCTTTCCAAAGCTTCCTATTATCATTAGAAAAGAGACAGAAGTCCATTTCTGGTTTGGAATTTGAGGGACAAGCAGAAATGATCCTCTTGCCGGTTAAAAATAAAGATGGGCACACAATAGATTTACTTTGCCAATCTGTCAAAATAAAAACAAGGGAAACTGTGCTCTAGGTACACAAATTTTTTCAGTGTTCATTATTTAAACAGGCTGCAAAGAAAGTGTCCGTCACCCTCAAAGTAACCCTAGAAATCGTGCAACCCAGGAATTTTTTTTTTCCTCCAATTTGCAGATCACAGACCATGCTCTGGTGCTAGTGCAGAGCCTGGAAGCAAATTCAAGTCTACGGGAAGCAGGCTTGATTTTCTCTGTGCATCCAGAAAACAATAATCCTTGAATTTACAGGGGCCTGCATTCCATGAATTGCTCCCCAGTGACCTAGTCTGGCACCACTCAGAAGGCAGAATCACATTTGCTCAGTCTATCCTTGTTTGTCAGCTGAAGTTTAGTCCTTGCTAAAGGATATTTTACAGGAATCATGAGGTATCCTGTTCTGTTGTTTCACTAATATAATATCCAACCAAGTACTGTTTCCTACAAATCAGATTGATTTTTCCTTGCCCTTCACCAGTTGGCATGGAAAGCAATTGAGTTACACTATTGTTACGTTACAAAAAAAAATTGTCCCTTGTGGAATACACTTAGTGCTTATAGCATCCTTGAAAGGCTGTGGTGTCACTGACAATAGGCTGGGTTTCATTTTGCGTAACATGGGATACATCCTGTGCCTCTGAGAAGAGCTTGATCCCAGCTGCTCTCCACAGAGAGCAGGGCAATAGCTGCAACGGTAGGCAGAGCTTCAAAGTCTCCTCTGCGTTCCCCTTGTCTCTGTGAGGCACTGGGCACATCCCCAGACCTCATCAACCTGCCTGAGGTGACAATGGGCCACCCCTGTCTTGCCAGCCTTTCTCCAGCCAGGCCAGCAAAAGGTTGGCATGAGCATCAGTAAGCATGGGATCCCCCTTGCGCTGGAGTGGTGGTCCCACTGGGATTTTGCCCTTCACCTTCGGGACTGGTTATGCCCACGGTGCAATACAAAGCTACCACTCTCCAGGTGGCACCACGCCAGTGTCTTTTTGACACTGACATTCTCATCTCTGCTGACTTGTGCAAACACAGGTTTGGGTGTCAGACCAAAATGTAGAATTATGACTGCGGATTTCTGTGGCCAAGATGTATCTAGCAAATCACTCCATTTGTTTGCTATGTCCCTTTGCCTTGATTCTCAGATTTACAAAGGTGCATAGAGGTTAGGCAATTCTCACTTTGACCTCAAATTAAGGACTTGAGGAATACAATTTTTATAGCAGTGTAAATGGTCCAAACATCAAACTGAAACAAGTCAGCGCAAGTTTATTGATTCCAGGGAATCAGGCTAATTTATTGCACTGACAGAAGCTCCAAAGGCAACAAACCAGAATAACAAAGCACAGCTGTTATTAAACTCAAAGGTCTTATGATAATATATAGAGGGTTAAAAAGGAAGTAGAAATGACCCACCCTGGCATAGGCTATTCAGTCAAAACAAAGGAGCGCACAGCTTGAATACTCCTGCTGGTCTATGATGTCAAGGAAGAGATGACACGTATGTGGACTGACTGTGCTGTGTCAAGCAAAAGGCTAACAAAAATCTGGCTGACTCCCCCTCCCAAGAGGTTAGGCAGGGAAATTTTCTAATGATAGGAAAGATAGTATCACTTGCTTCTGTTACGTTAGCTATTTGGTGAGTAGGACAGCGTTAAACTCCATCTCCACATGTACTTGGTTAATGTGAGGAGGTATATTCAGCAAGGATGTGGCCCTGGGAAGAATGAGACCATTGGCAGGAAAAGAATGGGTTCACCATGGGCTGCAAGAGGAAGAGATGTGGTTGGGCAGGATCCACTCAGCCCTGGGTACTCACAGAGGGTGGACGGAAGCATAGGAAACTCTCCCCTAAGGTCTCCTTACAGTCAGCAAAGGCAAACTAGCGTCCTCTGAAAGGCAATCTAGAGCACATAAAGGAAGTTTCTGCTTTAAAACCCTCTGTGGCATCCCAGACAGAGTACAGAAAGCTCCTGTAGCCTCTTCTGGTGCTTTCAATTGTAGTAGCTCTGGGGTAGAAAAGGGCTGGCATTATAAATATCTAGATGTGAGTTAACAGGGACAACATGGATTAAAATCCATGTGCTCATGCATATTTGACATATTTGACTAAATATCTTTTCTTACCATCTTCAGTCATAATTTACACTAAAACCCACAACCACCTACATCTGCATATTGCTATTTTATCAGGCAAGGGAAAGCACTTAGGAAATGGCTGCCATATCTAAAAATATCCTTGCTGATGTAATTAAAAGAAAATTATGTTCTTCTAAAATTTGGAAATGATAAAGGCACGTTAGTACTATGAGGAGACAAAAAAAAAAAAAAAAGAAGAAACATTTGCTCATACCAGAGAAGCAACATCACAAGAAAACCATTTAAGAATCTCTGTCCAAGAGCTTGCCTTCTGATAGAGCTGGACAACTGCATGGGATCTAAAAATGCTCTTCAACACAAGTGTAATCTACATACACCAGGATGCCTCCTCCAGCAGACAGCTCAGGCATTCAGCTGGCATCTGCAATTCACATTTAGCCTGGCCTCTCATCATGCAAGGGGCCAGAGCAATCCCCTTACAACTCCTATGTCTTTTTCATTCATTCCTCTCTCCTGTTGGAAGAGGTGGCAGGGTTTCTCTAACTACTATTGTGCTTTCCAGCTTGCCTGTAACCTTGGCATTATCTAACGAACTCTGCATTTACTTCAGCTGCAAAATCCAAGGCTTCCCAACCCCCTTCTTTATTCCATACCTCTTGAAAGAGGGATTTCTTAGCTGGATTCTCTCACCCCATCTTTCTGTGAAATGTGGTGTTTATAACCAATGCCAAAGAAAAGCTTTTTCTGGCACCTCAGTTGGCTGGAGACATAAAGACATATTACATCTACTGTGAGACACTTCCTGATCTCATTTACACCAGCATGTATCCAAGTCAGTCAGAGAAATTATATTATATAAAACCAGTCTCAGAGAGGTCACATTCAGGCTTTAAGTATTCAAATTACTTGTTTGAAAGAAATGCCTTATTAAAATGTCTAATGACTGTCTCCTGCTTCCAAACCAAAGACAAATCTTGGTTAGAAGGGAGTGAATGAGAATTTTAAATGGCAATCTAGATACAGAACACCTGAATTCCAAGGAACCTCCTAATTCACAAAACCAGTTGCCTCATAATGAAGAGACATGCCTTTAAAAATAATTAACATTGTGTTGCAAGTCTGTTGGTGGTTTTACAGCCTCTCTGCAGCAGCTGCAGTTACACAATTTCTGAATACTCTGTTTCTTGGAGAGACTTTAGTAGCAGTTTTAACTTTTTTATTACTAAAAATGTCTGAATGTCATGTTCGTGAAAACTGTCAGCTGTTTTTTGTTGTTTTGTGTTTTTTTGTCTGTTTTTAATTTTTTAAACAGAAGAAGTACCTGTAGAGCAAGCAGAGCAATGGCATGAGCATCCCAATGCTGTTCTTCCAGCATGATCTGAAACTAACTTTTACTACAACAGCACCCAGGGAGGGATAGCACACATTGCTCCAGCTCTAGGCTGGGTTGTGACGTGGAACAAATAGAAGGCAACATTATGTCAGAGCCAGATAGAGCCAGTGCAATGAAATCTATTTGTATTTGCATCAGGTAATACCAGCCTATGGATTTCTTGGAAGCTGCTGTGAGACACAGATTAGATTTTAAGAAGCTCTATATGCTATATGAGTTAATATCTATATATCAAACATTCCTTTGAGTATTTCTATTGATACAGGCTAGTAAATAACTGAACTCTTCTGTCCCTCTGCAAGTCTCTGACCCTTAGCCATGCCACATGGTCCAATCCTGTCTTTAGCCTAGTTTCTCTACCCAGGAACAGGGTCAAAGGAAATCAATGGCACTGAGAGATAAACTAGAACATCTTATACCAGCCTATCTAACAGCTGGTTAAACTGGAAGATTAGCATCAAGCATGAACTTGTATCTGTGTCCAGTGGAAATCTCTGATACTGGAAAGGGGCCGGTTGAGTTCAGTGTTGGGCTGCAGCTGACTCCTATCCCAACGCCGCTCTGGGTCTGAAACAAAGTGACATCCTCCAACCAGTGCGGAAGCTTGTGATATTCCCTGGCCCCAGGAATGGATATTCTGCACCTGGCTATATGAAGATTGGTGATACACCAAATGACGAGGAACAATTCAAACTTTATACAAACCTAAACCAATATTCACTAGATCACAGCAAGCAGCTTGCACTCACTTTACAACAACATACTATAAAGTACAGCACGAGAGCATCCCAACTAACAGCTTATCTTGGGATATGACGACTTCTGCAAACAGTCCACTGAGTGAAAAAAAAGGGGTCCTCAGCTCTGGTTCTTTTTGCAGTCCTGCCAGGTAAGCCCCATCACTCGAGAAGGACAGATAGTAAAGAATACTGCATACTGATGAAATCTGAACACCTCCCCCATTATTAGTAGGTGTACCTGAGCTTCTTCCCTGATTCCTTCATATTCCACCCTCATTTTCTTCTGAACATCCTCATCAACGCTGGGGTCACCTATCCTGTTGAACAAGGAAGCAGCTTCCTCTAGCAGCCTTTCCAGCAGGACTGACTGATTTAAGACATCATTCAGCAGAACCTGAGCATGGCTCAGCTGCCACTGCTTCTCCTTTAAGCCAAGCTGTAACTCAATGTCAGGCTCCAAGGTCACCCTCATGTTGTGAATCCATGCGTAAAACTCATCTTGGGCTTTCAGGTACTCACTCCAGTGCAGCCAGACCCATTCAATACGGCTGTTGGGGACAGCAAGAGAGATGAGTTAGATGAAATCATGATGGGACCAATGGAGACTGGCAAGCTCAAAAGCTACTCAAAGAAAAGGACAAGGCTCTCAGCATTTTTAAAATGCTCTGATTTCAGAAGGTCATGATTTACTTCCTAGGTCCTCCCTGCTCCGAGGAGGAAATATTCTGCAGAAGGAAGGTGCCTATGCCTGGCAAAACTCATCACTCAAGTCCATGAGATGGGCTGGCTGTGAAGGGAGAGCGAGCTGCTGTTCCACCAACTCTCTCTCCCCCACTCCCCCCAAACCCCTCATATGATCATGGGGCTGAGACTAGCAGTGACTGCTAGCTGCAATCCACGCAGAAAGCACTTTGTGAAAGTACTGGATGAGACAACTGCTTCAACACAAAGAGCAGTCTTGTGCACAGAGTATGTTTGTCTTACCTGTGGCAGTGAGTAATGTATATGGCTGTCTCTTCCCACAAGGCTTTGATGTGTCTCAGTTTAGATAGCACTTCGTGCTTCTTATCCTCACTGATGCTGCGAAGAGCAGCATCTGCCTTCACGAGAATCAAGTCCATTTTCAAGCTGCCTTCTGGTTCTAGTGCACGTATTTTCTGTGAGAAAAACAAATACGACAAAGTTTGAAAAGGAAGCAAGCATAACTGATGAAATTTAACATTTGCTTTTTTCTAGGAATCATGAAGTCCCTGCTGCGAAGCTTCTCCTGAGTGAAAAGTAAGAACTTTTCTTCAGATTTGTTTATTCTTAACCATCCTAAAGGACTGAATTGAATTGAAAACCACGTAGCAGTTGAAATACATTTTGTTAGCTAAAAAAAGGCAATATTCACATCTGAATTTTAAGCAGTACTATAAGAAATCATGCAGCATATTCAAAAGGCCTCCTATTGCAAATAAATTTTGGCTCAGAAAACAAGCCAAGAGAAGCTAACTAGTGGAATTTTCTGTCTGCTACCAAATTTTGCTTTGACTTTAAATTGCTAAGTTATGAATTGGTGAAAAAGTGTATCTTCCATAAATCAGAAAGTCAAGAACTGAAAGTTAGGCTATCTAATCTGAAGAAAACCCTTTATTTACCTGAAGATGGAAAATTAGCACACCTTCTGTACAATATTACAGAATAACTATGTCCAGACTTGGATGCCAGCTTTCAGCATCACTTTATCTAAACTTCTGATACCATCTGATTGGCTTTTCCTGCTGTTCTTCCACAAACTTTTGGCACACTGCAGGCTATCAAGTTTGAAGGAAAAGGCTTCTATACTGAAAACACTGAGAGGGTCAAAATTAGCAACTACTTTTGGAAAGATAAGGCCCTTGGGATTTGTTCCAAAAAAAAAAAAAAAAAATCAAGTCAGTTGCTGCAAAGGTGAGACCAAACCACAGGCCGTTGGACTTCCAGTCTCACATTCTGGGAAGAGATTGTTTTTTTGGCATGCACACAGCACATCTGCATGTCACATACAAGCAGGTGTTTGGACCAACTATCTACTGTGAAAAATGTGATTAAAAGAATCCAAGAAAGTAGGGCAAAGGGTAGGGTAGGGAAAGAAAATACAAGCCACAGTTATCACCCAACGGGAAAAATTTAGAGAAAAGCTGTGTTCTAAGCCTGACATTTTTCCAGTACTCAAAGTGAAAGCAAACAACAGCCAGAGAGAAAGCAGTGGCTGTAAAGGCATTTTTCTTTTTAAAATCTGTTTAAGTGATTGCTACCATTGGCTAACATTTCCATTAATAAATTAACAGAAAATAAACCACAGGAAGGAAGCACGAAAGAAATGTAAGCCAGATGCAGAAAAGGAACTGAAAAATGATGACTGGATTTAAAAATAGCCAATAGGTGAAGTGGTGAACAGATCATCACAAAACAGGGAAGCCAGGCCCACAAAGAAGGCAGGATGAGGGAGCAGGAGGTGGATAAAGTACATACAGAAAGAGAGAATAGACGCTTGTTTTTCTTTAGAATGATGAATTTCTGAAGTCTGAATTGAAAAACTCTTCTAACATGATTTTGTGCATGTTACTGACCTCCTCCAAATCCCACAGAAGTCAACAGGCTTCAGTTCAGACATATTAAATCACCACAAACCTCTACTCCTTACAACTCTGCCATGACTGCACCCCCTTTACCAAACTACCACTCTTCTTACTCAAGTTCCTGTACTTCCAGCGTGTTTTTGGAAACTGTGCATATCAGTTTCCCAGACAAAAGGAAAGGGTGAAAATTATTTAAGAGCAGAAATTAATTTATAATCCATGAGGAAATACTTCAGATTCTCATGACTGATATGCAAGTCTAGCCCTCATCCATCATTCCATGAACAGTCTCTATATTAGACCAGAAGCAAGATCCAGTATTCAATGAGCCACAGTTAGTAAAAAAAAAGACCAAAGACATCACCGTGCCATTATGTGAAGTACCTCGCTCTCCATGTAAGCCTGCAATGCTTTCTTAGAGCTGTTAAACTTCTTCAGAAGAGGCAGTTCAAACATTAGTAGATACAGAACCAAATACTGTTGGGTAAATAATGATGGAAAAGATTTGGCTGATTGATTTAAAGAACAGACTAGTTAGAATTTAAGGTAACACAAACATAAAAATAGTTTCAATGTTAATCATAGAAATACCACCACTCCCTCTAATCATGAATGGTGTAGATGGGACAAACAGGACTGTTTCATTTTCTGAGATTATAAAAGCAAGATAACATTTAATGAAACTGAAGTTAATGAATGTGAAATCAAAGTAAGAGAGCAAGCACAATCTGCAATGAGATCTCTGTGAGAGAGTTATACAAGAGATTAAATCAGAACAGAAAAACTGAAACCATTTGCCTGTTCATTAGATGGATTATAAGGAGTAGCTATAAAGCCTCTTATCACCAGGTCTTATGGAAAAGGCAAAGTGGATTACTCTAGAACAGCCATTACTAGGACACTTGCAGTCTTTCTTTATCAGTGCCAGAGTCCTGGAGGAGATAGAACACTAACGTCACCCAATTCCCTCGTAAAATACACCAGACTTTTGCAAGTCACTTTCTGGTAATCGCAAGCAGCAACTCAGTTGTCTTTTTGGGTTTGAGCATGCTCCTAGGAGTGTGTAAACATTTTAACCTGCCAAACTTGCCCATCTTCCAAACCAATCTGAAAAGCTTAAAAGCCCGCGATATCAAATTGCTCTCCTCCTTTTCTACAATGGTTGTAAACATTTTGCAGATGGAAAAGTTAGAAAGAATACTGATGCAAGCCCATCCACACAGGACCAATATTCCAACAGCCACGGGTAGCTGACAGCTTCCTAACAGAAAACTCCGGAGCTCACAGCAATAACTACAACTGTTAGCAGTGACAGCCACCTCTGACCCACTACATCACTCTTCCCTTACCTCAGTCTCTCTCAGTCTGGCTTCTAGGGCAGATCGAGGTCCCTTGGTGTTGTCATTGATCCTCAGTCTCTCTTGGATGGCCTTCATCCAAGCTTCTGCATTCTCCACGCTACTGTCAAATTCATCCTGTAGCTGCTGAGTCATTGCATTCAAAGAAACTGAAACGATAAGAAGCAGGGAAGTCACAAGTTTTTAGGTTAAGACCTAAACAGGAACGTATTCAAGGACATCTAAAGGAGCAAGGGGGAAAAGCTAATGATGATATGGCTTTCCTTTTTAGTGACAATATCAAAAGAATCATCCATATAGCAGTATCACGATTCAGTAGAGCACAGAGAAGACATTCACGCTGCAACTTTCCCAAATGAAAATCTACCAGGAAACAAAAAGAAGGTAGGGACCTGTGGGAGGCTCCATTACAGTAAGCAGATTTAATTCAAAGCTTTCAAATGAGATGAATCTGGTGTTTGTGGTGTATTCCAGACTGGCTACACAAATCACAAACATTGTCGCTTCCCAGAGCCTAGTCAGTACAAAACTCTCCTTATGCCCTTCCTAGCTTATTTATGGAGCTTCTGACACCAGACTAGCACAGCACTTGGCACATGCTTAACGTGGAGGTATATAAACCCAAATAAAGCTGGTGAAGTCAGCATCAGATGCTTAGGCCCTCAGTTAACTTGTTCTGCTGAGACCATAAGGAGGTTATCTGAATGCATGTTCAGTGAGGCTTGGAGAGATCCACACAATGGGAATCGGCCAGCAACTGCAAAGACAAATCACTAACAAGCCATCACACGGGAATCTCGGCACTTATGAATTTCTTCTTTTGCCATCTGTTTTATGCCACACCAGGCTTTCGTGTGCTGCACCGAGCTTTTCATTTTTCCCTCCCTCTCTCATTCCCCTTCCCAAATAGCAAGTGGATGTGATGGTTGCTTGCTCTGTTGATGCGTTCTTGTGTCTTCTCTGTTTGGACTGCAAGCTCTCTGCTGCCCAGATGGCATACTTAGTGCCTGTGCAATAAGTGAGAGCCATCCTCGGCTAGCCATTAGGCACTGCCATACTAAACTTTAATAATGAACTAAACTTGAATCATAATGAAGGCCCTGAAGGTCAGCTCTACTGAAGTGAACAGAAGGACAGCCATTTACATTAAATGGTTTTGGACCACATCCTACAGCTACTGCCAGCCAAGCAGGCAATGTTTCTTGTAAATTAAAATATTCTTCCTCTTTGTTATTCATCACTGAACTATTTTCTCAGCACAAAGCATGAGGGTTAATTATTGAATCCAAGTTTGTTGCACAGAATTCAGTGCCATAGCAGCCCCCTCAGTTTCCATGAGACGATTCATGTGGAAGAAACTGCTCAGCCTGAGAGGCAGAGCATGGCCCTTGCTGAAGCTGGACCAAGGGTGTTTTGCAACCATTCTAACTCTTGGCAGCTTCACTTTTATACAAGGGAGAGCCAGCCAGTACCTGCCCACTGGCAGAAAGCTTCTCACCATGCTGCTGATGCTCTTGTCCGTGATGCAACAGGATTCACACCATATTAGATGTCTTCCCCTGTAGCTCCCAGTGCATTTTGTTCCACATTAGACCAGGGGAAATGAGACATTTGTATACACAACACTGAGGTCTGGCAACAGAAAGTCTAAATTGCTGCTCGCCAGCCTTCAGCAGGCTTTATGCTCAACGGGTCCCAGTACAGAGAGAACTGCACCTACAGATCAGCTGCTGCCTTACCCACAGGGGTTGCTGGAACAGAGGATGGGTCAAACCTCAGTGTGCAGGCTAGGGGACCTGCACTTACATAGAGGAGGGAACTCCTGGAGCGGGAAAGGGCAGATGAGGCAAAATCCAAAGCTGTAATTCTCAGAGCTAGAAGGCAGTTTTAAAAAAAAGTGTGACCTCACCTTGAAAAGATTAAAGAATAGAACAGGATGTACTGGATTTAGTGAGGGTGGTGTGGTATGGGGCAGCTACTCCCTCTCTCAAATATAAAACATATGATAGGATATATAATTAAAGCTAAGATCATTGACTTACATCACAAGAGTCCTAAGGATGAAGCCAGCTCATGGAGTAATGTTATCTTCAGAGGCTTGCTAGATAGCTGCGTCCTTCTCCAACGACTGGTCTAGAACTGCTGTTTCCCAACTCTAATAATCTAACTCACACAAAAGAGCACACATCTCTGCAGCTCACTTTCACATTAATATTTCTCATTATATCCGGTAGCCACACAGGGACCGTCCCCTAACACTTTCCATGTTACATACACACGTTTCCGGGCAAATGGTGTCTGAATGCACAAGTGTAAGCTGTGCTGATTCGTTATGCTATTGTGAAACGAAAACTCGTGGTACGTTTGCTGGATAGACTCTGATGAGGAGTGACATTCATTCCCTAGGAGAGGTTTCTATTCCTGGTAACATCCATATCATATTTAAAATTGGCTTCACGACTCCAGTCATGGACTAGCTCATAGAGACCATTTTGTTATTCTAGACCCACTTCTTAGAAAAAGTACAGGGCAATCAAATAGGCTTAAGAAACACTGGAAAACCTACTGTCCTCTTACCTGAAGAAAACCCTGCTCATGCTCTCCTCTCACGCTGCTGTCCTCTGAGAGCAAAGATTTTCAGTCTAAAAGCCATAGACAATTTCAATATTTCAATAATAAGATCACCAGTTTGCAAAGGAAGAGAAACACTTCGCTGCTCCAGCTGCCTGCATAACATCATTTACTGATTTTTACCGAGTAATTCATACAACATAGCACCGTAAAGAGAATTAAATTTAGCATGAACTCTGACCCAGTCTCCAGGCAGATATCACAGTAGTTACAAGCTGCAATACCTGACAGAGAGATGAGACTGTGCCCTCCGCACCGGGCAGTCAGACCTGGGCTGAAGCAGTAACCTACAACGTCCTGGGGTCTTCTCTTTTCGAAGCCCTCACAGGCATTAAAGGCATGGATTGGTATCTGTGAGGGAAAAGTATGTTTTCTGACTTACTGCTTGCTTGGGAGGAAGAACAGCTGTTGAAACTACCTGAAATTTAGCAATATCTGTAAAAAATTTTTTTCATTTTTAAATTTTTTTGCAAAGAGTCCTAAAGTTGGGATAAATGATTACTGGATAAATGTTGAGTCAAAAGTATTTACCCCATTTCTGCTGCATCATCGGGACTAAACGATTATGCAATACGGGAGATGAAATACAGGGCTCTGATCAGTACAAAAAATACAAAGCAGGCATAGCAGCTCCTGAAGCAGACCAGAGCTGCTCAGAGGAGCAAAGCCAGCATTCACGGACCAACGTGCAACAGCAGCAGGCCACTGGGGCCACCTGTACCACAGGGCCACAGCCCTTGTCCCAGGGCACAGGCACCAGGACCCACTGTGCCAGGGAAAGACTCCACCTAATCACAGGTGCAATCCTCTGAGCAATTTGTACAAAATTATTTTTATCCCAGTCATTTTCAAAAGCATGTAGTGGTTCAAAACAGCATTTCATTTTAATGCCACTTGACTCAGTGTATTAATTCATGCTGTGGAAGGCATATTTATACCGCAAAAAGCCTTTAGCATCTCTATACATGTTAGTAAATGAGGGTAATAACTAAGTATAAGAAATTCTGGCATAGATAATGAGACACTGAAGAAAATCCAGTTTTATTTCTCCAAAAGCAATAATAATGCAGTCACTTAGTAGAGGTAAGGAAGAAGCATACTTCAAGATGCTGAGCATAACTGGCCCATGACAGCTTCCGAAGTACACGCAGACGTTATAGAAAGCATGTTTATGTTTCAGGAACAGGAAAATATAAGGCGCAGATCAGCTCCTGAATCCTTGAGCTGAACCACTCCCACAACAGTAGGCTTCCCATTTTCTCTGAATCGCCCTCCATAGCCCCAAAACATGGCTTGACAGTGCCTGGACAGGCACATGTGTTTCGGTGCTGCAGAAGGCATGATGCCTCAGCCCAAACATCCCAAAGCAACGGCGAGTTGCATATCTGCTCAGCTCCTGAGCTGCGGCCCGTCTATGTTAGGCTCAGCTGATGACAAGAGATAAAGAGGCAGCCTTGTATCCACTGCGATCTTCGAGCTGTCTTGGAGTGGACAAATTAATTAGCCAACCGTTCTGCGCTGTAGCTCATCGAGCTACCACGTGCAGCGGCATTTGGGCACGTGGAGATGCCTGGGTCTCCACGGCAGACCTGAACCACTGAAAGGCACATCCTCCGTGTGATCCAGCCAGCGGTCGTGGGGCCAAATTTCTCTGAGCACTTCCTCCTTAGGTACATCTACTTCAGCAGTCTTTCTAGTGCATCTACTAACTCTCACTAGGGTACTGTGAGATTTACCTGTTTAATATTTGTAATTCACTACTGAGAGCTTTTAAAGTTATTTTGCAAGTGCAGTGTCTTTTTGGTAGGATTATCCTATTATTTTGCAATGTTTCCTAATATACTTTTTTCTCTCTGCCAAGTCTTTTTTTTTTTTTTTTTTTTTTGTACTTAAAACATTTCTCACAACCACTCCTGTTTCAAACGTTCTTTTAAAATCTACATTTGTAGAACACAGGCTCTTAAATAGTTTCAGTATGTCTTGGCTTCCTATATTCATGTGCTACTTAACTAGTTTCCAGAACCCAGTTCTTACAAAAATAAAAGGAACATACAAAAATGCTGCAGGAAATTCAAATCACGCACCATTAGGAAGACTATTTTCCAATTATTGAAATACTTCAAACTTTTCATAACCCTTTCCATTTGATTCCGGGATTGCATGTGAAAAAGATTTGGAAAAACCCCACTGGAGCGTGTCAAATTTTATAGAAACACATGAGTGTGGAAGCAATTGCGGTTCTGCGAATTGTTTGGATCCTGGGATAATTAATAGCTCTTCAGTTTCCCTGGATATTGTAGAAGGAGCTCTGAGAAGGCACAGAGCTGGGAGCTCCAACTGGCCTGCTTCAGGCTGGAGTAGAGGGTCAACCACAGAGAGGCAAAGCACTGATTGCTGTCTTCCCAAATCTGAATTATTCGTGGCCTGCTGCAGAAGGCTGGAACCACGCTACCTGCAGCAGACGCACTGCCAGGGGAGCCACCCCCACGCACAGCAGAATTAACCTGCCTGAGAAGGCACAGAAGCCCTCAAGGTTGCAAATAAAAGGTGTAGTTATTTCCAACATAATCTTTTACAGGCTCAAAACATTAATCCTATCACCCTGTCCATCTTCCAACACACCCTTTTCCTGTGTTATTTGCAGTGAATGTTTATGACAGTCAGCTGTTGTTTGCCCTAATTAGTAAGCTAGAGAACAAATAAGTTTTTTTCTTGAATAAACACATCCATACCCAAGTTACAAGCATCCCCTTCAACCAAGGAATGCCAAATGCATGACTGCATGCAGCACTCGTGCATATCATAACCATTTCCTTTCCCTTGCAAAACAATCCATAGGAATCCTACGGCTAATGCAAGGAATTCAGCTACATTACGATCACATCAGACAATTTTCTATCTATTTGATACAAAAAACCTCTGAGAAATGGAGAGAAAAAAACCCTGTTTGTCACACATGTTCTGAACTAGGCTAACTCTGAAAAACCCTTATTTTTTCAACCATTTGTTTAAAAGATTAATTTCAGACTTTGGTGACAGCCAGTGCAAATGGGATGTATTTTTGCTTTATACAACTCCTCTGGAAAGTACATAATTCCCAGGTCTAAGAAGCCATTTTGTAAAAAGAAAAAAAAAAAGATAAAATTTTTAATCTAGTTCTATTTCTGAATGGAATCATCACGTGCAAGTCAGGCAGAGCTAGGTTCTGAGGCTATCCTTCCTATCAGGAACAACATGCAGTAGATCTGACCACAGCATTTTTAGTTTTGATATTTCAGTCTTCAAGTCATTTGGGAGGAAAATGTACAGGAGAGGACTCAATTACAAATCTCTGCCCCCCTCCATACACTCCATATCCACATCCACATCCACACACTTCTGTATTCCCAGGTCAGTCTAGGAGATAGGCTGGTCTACCACGACTCAACTAGATTAGAAAGATGCAGGATTTAGTACTGGTTTAGAATTCATTTTTACCACCTGGGAGAGAGTATCTGTATTAGGTATCTGTCCATTTTAGATTTTGATCTCCTAGCCCCACATTATTTAGGTATTAAACGACCATTTGTTCACTCAGCCCGCCTGGGGAGCAAGGTAGTACTCTGTCCCCTTTCTGTTACACCTCAGGTTCAAAGGTGCTTTTTTTCTTGCCTATAGACAATAAGGAAATACTTAACCAGACAAGAATGGAAATGGTATTTCAGACACTAGGCCAGCGGTCTAAACACTGCAGAGAGTGGTTTCAACCTTTTTTAATACGTATCCCTAGAAGTTTCTCTACAAAGATGCAGATCTCTGTTTAGTGACTTCAGACTTAACGACAACAGGCTTGCTTTTCCTAGTCACCTTTCACGGACTCTTTAGTCTTGAAAACTACAGGTTAAACACCTCTGCTCTACAAGTTCAGCAGAGATTCTTCAGATCCAGGGTATCTGCTTCTGAAATTTCCCACAGAGGGTATCTGCTGCCCTACCAGCAATCTCCCTCTTGTGAACTACTATCCAGCTCCTGAAATAGGCACAGTTTCAGCTTTGCTCAGCTCCCGAAGAGTTTTACCATCAGTCAGCCAAAGAAAAAGCACTACAAGCCAACAGCATTAGTCTCATAGTCTCTGGAGGCTGGAATTTATGTCTTTAATTATTTCCTATTTGTCCTCTACAGCCCGCATGGTCCCACAGTACCGGGTGCCAGTCACAGCACTGATAAACTGACTAACAAACTTGTGATATCTGGGTCTTGGCTAGTGAACAATTCAGAGTGAATAACACATCTGATAACTTGTTACTCTTTTGCTGGTCATATATTGTGTATGGACAAGGTAGTTTTCTCAAAGGTATGGTTACTCTTTACCATTTGCCAAACAAATTCTGCAAATTAGGTTTGCTCTGTAGACTATTCCCACGTAATTCTTCCTTGAGATTCTTCATACCCTAGCTGCACTGCTTCGTTTTGGTTCTCCATCACTACCCTATTGAGAAAGTGTCCGTCTTCCCTGGCTGGCTAGCCGCAGCTCATCTCGTTTACATGCAGCCTGTCACACGGTAAGTCCCAAGGGCCATTCCACGACCAGGGACCCAGCGCGTTAAGCCTGGGTTAAGTACCAACAGCACGCTTTCACCGCACCCTGCAGCAGCCAGAAGCACTCCATGGCTGAAAGGATAGTACCTCTGTCCTGAATAGATTACAGATGACAGTTCAGAAAGGGCTCGGCAATGAACGCAGGGCATCCGCATGTACTTAGGGACATGGGAGAGGTGGACAGAAGAAAGGACAATTACAGACTGCAGCTGCATTTCCAGTGCTGTCTGCAAGCTGCGGTGGTTCTACCACGCGTGTTCTCAGCCCACCCCTTGAAGCCAGAGATACTCAGAGATCCTCTGGCCCTGCTAGAGCAGGCAGTCTCGGCAAGGGCCTGCAAACATGCTGGGACTCAGAAACGGGTCTCACACCAGAAGAGAGGATTCACTGCACAAACCTCAGGGTGTCTTTGGGACACCTTGAGCTAGGCATGCATCAGCCCTGCGATTCCCTGGGAAGCCGACATGATAGAGGGGCACTTCTAGGCAAGGATCCACGCCAGAGGTGGGACAACTTCCTTCTGCAGGAATCCCATGTCCTGAAGAGGCCTACAGTCATGATGTGGGTGCTCAGGGCTATGGGATGCCAACCTGTCTCCAAGTCTCCATCTTTTCCTCTTTTGCATCCGCCCCTCTCCCACATAACTGTTTCCACATTTGGCTCTAGAGGTTTTGTGCCTACAATTCCCCCTCCACACCCCCCAAAAAACATTGTTAAATCTTACTTGACCATCAGTCAAATACCTCTGCCTCTGAGTGATTAATTGTGTCCACCTGGGAGCACTCAGCAGACAGCTTTTAAACCAATAAACCTTATATGTCAAGTATTTAGTAGCAATATTTGTTAGAAATAAAGACATTTGCAAATACTAAACAAATACACTCTCAGGGCACAGTATCTTTTGTCTCCTTCAGAAGAACAGCTGAAGGGCTAACTCCCCAAAGCATAAAATTTCTCAGATCTGTCTTTCAAATCACTATCACTAGGATGATGCTAATGAGACATAAATATGGAGAAAGTGAGACTCATTGGAATAATAATAATAAAAAAGTAGCTGAAAGTAATTAGGACAATCTTAATTTTAAATACTGAAGTTGCTGGTTAAAATAAATGTGTGATTTCCATAGGATCAAAGCAAATGATAACAGAAAAATCTCCCGATTTTAATTTGCACCAAACAGGAAGAGCTGTTTATATAAAGAAAGAGAAAAATGATCCCTGCAAGAGCTAAACCATTGAAATGCTGTCAAAAGGACACATCAGGGTAAGTAAAGTTAGACCCAGCCAGTCAGCATTTTGGACATAATTTAAAGTAACATTTGCGCTAAGCTGATAATGCCAGGCTTTATATTGCAAAAAGGCACTGGTTTGTATTCAGACAAACCCCGGCTCTGGGGCAAACAAGGCCTGCCTATGTTCTAAACAATACGCTACTGGAACTGCCAGCAACCTTATCCCCAAGCTCCTTACTCAGAATCAAAGTAGACCACTGCAAATCTGCGGCTCTAAACTAATTTTGAGTGGTTGAGAATATTTCTGGAATTGAATAAAACAGGCTGTTTTCCCGTGACTCATTTTTGCCTGAACTCTTGCAGTTTCCATGTCTTTGTCACCCTCCCACTGTGTGAGTCCGCCAGGCACTGTGGGTTAAAGACCAAGAATGTATCTCTGCTTTCAATTGCAGAGACCACTCCTAGCAGCTGCTGGAGCTTTCGCTTCTGCAAGGAGACCAGCACCTCAACAACACGTCTAATCCAGCATTTCACAACAGGGAGGAAGCATGCCTCCTAGATAACGCAGCACTGTCTTTTTAGTAGTCTTCTTAGCCTGACTGAGGACCGAAGTCCTATATTTATACACCTAAAGGGAATTTCAACCTCCTCGTACTGAAGTTAATTAAAAACAAAACAGAGTATAAAGTGGCAGCAGCACTCAGCAGTAAGCCATGTTTTCAGCAGTCCATCTCCAGTGAGAAGGACCTGTGAGTTATTTAAAGCTGTGATCATGGGTAATTACCTTGCTGAGCAGTCAGGGTAAAGCTGATGCTTATTATTCTCACTCTTACATCATCCAATTTTAATCACCTAGAAATGTAATACTATAAGAAACCAAGGCTCTTTTTTTTCTGTGAACATCCGAAAAGATTAGGCAGTTCAGCTCTATTTAGACTCCATTGGGAGCTCAGGGCCTACATCCTCACGGCAACTTTGAAAATCCCACCCTAAATACAACGGGACACATCACTGGGGCTGTCAGCTGCCAGAGAGCTAATGCGGATACAAGTTCAGAGCAAGTGATCTACATCAGCAGAGGATCTGCGTGCGCACGCTGGTACATTTGACAAACACATTTCCTGAGTAATGTGTCATAGCACACATGATTCTCAAACACTTAAAATCAACAAAAAGTCTAAAGATATAAATTTTTATAACCCAAGTAATATATTATTCTTCTACAAGGAGTAATATACACCATGACACAAACTTAACTTTGTCCTAAAAGAAATAATCTTTCCTCAATAATTTCCAAGGCCATGTTTTAAAGATGCTATATTTTAAGTACATTCTGTGTCACTTGAATGCCCGCCACACTATTTCCCCTTTGAATTCATAGCTCAGGGCTCAGCAGGAACCTTGCTGAACGTTGATTCAGGAAACAGGGAGAGCAAGTTATCACCTTCCCTGAGGAAAACAGACAGCTGTGACAGGGGACCACTGCTAAGCTGCATCACAACAAAGCATCACAACGATCAGATGGTTTGCACAAACGGCACAGCACAGGTGACCATGCGAGTTGCAAACTATACTCCTCACTTAAAACGTAATATTGAATTTCTTTAATCACTTTTTAATTTATTGCATACACCCAGGTTGTGTTTTAACAATGGTATATGGGAACTAAAACCCACACTACTTGACAAACTTCAGGGAAGGGATCCCAGCAGTCCCAATTTGGTGAACATTTTGAGGCTGTAAAACCTGATAGCGTGTCTTGAGCGTCAGCAACGCTCCCAGCTCCCATCAGACACTCTCTAACTTCACTGGCTGCCCCTTATGTCCAGCCCCCGGCCTTGCGGTGAGCGCTATGGCAGGGATATTTTCACTGCTTTTTTTCCTGCCCTACATGAACAAGTTCCCCATCCCGGCCTTAGAATAATATATTTTGCCGCTCACAAAACAGTTTATCTGGCCTTATTTCATCACACAGTGCTCTTGTCCTCTCTGCTACCGCACTGTGGCACTTCCACCGAGCAAAAGATGAAGCATGGGCTTCCCCTGGAGACAAGCGCACGAAGGGCTGGTCTGGCGCGTCATGAGCAACCAAGCGGGTGCTGCCGGAGTGCTCGATCATTGCCCTCCCCCAGCAGAGCCCTTATTTCTATCTCCTTTTCATTATAATCCAAATCCATGACATTTCAAGGAACTTAATACCTTTGATGCTTCTCTCTCTCTTGTAAATTAAATGGAAAGTGGAAAAAGTTCAAGAAGTTATTAGGAAGCGAAAAAGAAACACAGACAGACAGGATGGTTTCAACAATCTCACTTCCTTACAAAATAAAAGTAACAAATCCTGCAAAAACCTTACCAAAATCCCGGGAATTCTGGAAAAATGACTGGTAAAAGTCTGTGGCGATTTCCCTGCAGGTTTGCAGCACTGCAAGCCCCGCTCAGCCTGTCCGCTGCTGGGCGTTAGGAGAGCAGTTCACTATGGCTGGCAACACCAGCAAGTCTGGTGCGAAGAGAAACCAGTGGCTTCCTCCTTACTCGTGTCAGAGGCAGCGCAGGATTTCCTCTCTGCCTCATGGTGGGAGTGAAAGAGGGGATGAAAATATAAAGATAGAGCAGACCAGAAAAACAAAAATAATGAGAGGAGAAAACAAGAGAAAACCATTATGGTGTGCTGCCACCGTTCGAAAGGTAAGATTTAAACAGCAGTAATCCCCCAAAACTATCAAGAGTTCAGGTCATCAGCTAACAAGTTAGTTAATTCCTAAGGATTAATGCTTGAAATTGCCATGCCTGACAAATGATTACTGAACAGGAATGAGTCTGGTATACTTGGCATGAAAACAAAAAGCAAAGAAGTAAGAAGCAAAAGTGCAGACAGGTACATGTCAGAGCTGGGGTTTTTTAGAAACCATTAGTTCAACCTCTAACATAATTATAACTTTCTTCTCTGTCCGCTTTATCCTCCACTTCTTTTTCACTCTTTTTTATTTTTATTTTTTTTACACAGACTGACATACTAATCTAGATTCTGCCATCAGTTACAACTGTGCAATGCAAAGAAGAGGCCAGACGATACTTTCAGGCAATACCACTGCAGGCACAGTTTGGCTGAGTTGAATACATTTTGTATGCATTAACCATCTCTCCTGATGGAGCGCATGATGAATTCTCCATTCCTGATTCCCTAAAACTGTTGGAAAATATAAAGCAGCATTTTCCCTCAATTAATTATGATTCATCTGGGTACTCCTGCTGTTAGACATCTTTTGAATTAAAACCCACTGGTTTGGTCTACCCACCCACTGCAATTTAACCATCCTAATAGTGTAAATTTAGTTAATATATTCCAGGGCCAAACCAGATCCCAAGCTACACCCAAGCTAATGTAAATCCAAAATGAGTCCACATGGCCAACAAATCTCTCTAGTTTTACAGTTGCTCTGCATCAAAATTTGTACTACAATGAGCAGCATTCCTAGGAGTACAGTAAACGTAAGAAGGAAAGGTGGAGAAATCAGTGAGAAGGAAATGTGGAAAAAAAAGTAGGTTCAAATTCTTCTTCCAAATTACAAGTTAACAAAGAGGGATAAGACTATGGCCCTCTCTATCCATTTCAGTGGGCAGAATCAGGCAATACGCGCCAACAGCATGGGGAAAAGATGAGAGAGGAAAAAAGAACGAAAATCTAAGTGGAAGAACAACAAAGGGATAGAAACCGTATATCAGGCTAACCCTGTGGAGCTGCTAATACAGAGGACTAATTGAAGACCAGTGGTCCATGCTAGGCTGCAACTCCCATCTGCAGTGGTGACCCCAACGTACCCAACTGATCACAGACTTTTGCCGCCAGTGGTGAAAAATTACAAGGGACAGAAAAGGAGAAGCATCTTAGCAGTTAGTGATGATGCCAGTGCACTTCAGAGAGGAAACTGATATACCACCTATTTTCCAACTTGTTAGGCTTGTTAGCCTTTTATTAACTTGAATAGTCCTCAGAAACGATAAGAACATCTAAAATCATGCCAGCCTGCAGACTAAATGATATGATGCATGGAAGAATGCGAACTGGAGAGCAGGTCCATGTATCCAAAAGTCAAATCAGTTTAATTTTAGGATGTGTTGCTGTTTGAAAGGCAGAATTCAAAATGCCTATAAACAAACCCCTTCACAAGCGTCTTCCCTATTCTCCCCTCTCTGTGGTAAACTGTACATTTGCCATAGTCCTGTAAACACACACACAAAAAAAACCAAACCAAACCAAAAAACCACAAAACAACACAACTACTAGTTCTGAGGAAACAAATCATATATACAGCTAACTTTAGCTGTACACAGTAGCTTCTAAAACACAGTAAGAAGTGGTCTCTTTGGACAGCTAACATAGAAAGTAAAGGAGCCCAGAGCTATCCTGGTGATAGCTGCAACCTGGAGGCAGCAATGAATGGATTAAACTAACAGTCAGAAATGCAGCATTCCCCATAAAACTCTGAGTAAGTTAGACCAAAACATATTTTAAAAGGAAACTGCAGTTTCAGAAAAACACACCAAATGTTCGTACAATGTCTAACCTGACATTCCCTTCCCTCCCATATGAAGGATGCTATTTTCAGCTTAGCAAGAGATGGAAGAGTGTCTTTCCCACTCCTCAGACCCACTACTGTCTCTGTTGTGTTAGGAGAAGGCATTTGAATGGCACCTTCTTTAGCCAGACATCTTTGTGTTAAAACACGGATTCACTTATATCGTAAGAAAACCAGTTGGATGATTTTAGATTACCTGACAGTCTGTATGCACAGCAAGGAGAATATTTTCGCAAATGCAGTGCAACCCACGGAGCTGAAGGACTACACTGCCCCACTGATTAACGTATAGTTCTTAAACGAGACTCCTTGCACACTAAGCCTTTGCATCTTTGAACAGTCAGTGATGTACCAAAAGCAAGACCACTAACTGTTGGGTTATGTGTATTACAAATTATCAAGTGTTGTCAGAGATCTGACAACAGATCTGCCCCTCAGGTAGTAAAAGGAGAAGCAGGATGAAAGATTTTCTTCCAAGAAGACCAACACGACTGTGGCATATATTCTCACCACTCACTCTGCAGCGGCTGAGGTCCTAGCTGTAGGTGGCACATGTAGAGCAGCGGTGGCATCCCCAACTTGCAGACGTTACCACCGAGGCAGAAGAGGCAGAGTATGGATACAGACAGAGGGGGAAGGCAGTGGAGCAACAGGGCAGTATCAGCTGGTGCGAAAAGTCACAGGCAGAGCAGCAGCAGGCTAAATGCTGCCAAATTTCCATAGGCATTGCAGCATGAGTTTTAAGGAGGAATCTGAGGGATGGTCGTGACATGGATTTAGAAACAATTACATATGAGGATGAGAATATGAGAAAAAGCATGGAAGTGCTCAGGTGAAAATCAGCCGGCCATTAGTGGAGGTTGGTGTCACAGGCTGGCCAGAAGTGGAAGCTGGTCTCTCAGTAACAAATGAAATGCAGCATGGGGATGTATGGGAATCAAAATTTCCATCATCTGGGAAAAGTAGTATTTTTTAAACTATATTTTAATTCTGAATTAGCATAACACTGGTATAAAAGGACTCTTCATGCAGTTGATAGTTCACAAGGAATCCGATTTGGAAATGCTGTGAAAGGACCTTTCAGAAAGGAACACCCACACCAAATATTCAAGTTGTCCTAAGTACTGGTCTTGGAGGTACTGGCGGGGGTGGCACAGGCAGATGTCAGGTTGTTGGTCTCTCTTTCTGGTACAATTTCCCTCTGTGTAAATAATGAATCATTAGGCAGAACCTAATCACTAGGCAGAGCCTAATGATTCAGGTGTCCCACCTCCAAGCTGAGCATCTGAAAGATGAGGCTAAGGCTGTCATTACACCTTGTCCCATTCAACAAGAACAGAAGTACTTTGACTTTACCTCTTGGCATAGAAACCAACCAACCAAACTACAACACAACGACTCCCCACCCTCCCACCTCCCCCCAAAAATGAAAATCTGATTTAAACAAGATGCAGGTTAGCTGTTTGTGTAATAGCCTAGGTGAAAATCATTCATTTGCAAATCCCCAAACTAAGGTGTAACCTAAAAGAGCTTCACAAATGCCATGGTGATAGACAATACAGGAAGGGGACACTGCAGAAAACAATTACATGTGGAACACTGAAGCAAGTTATTAACGTTCAGATAAATTCCACAGCACTGACTAATTACAACTATTCAACACTAGCAAGGCTTAAAAAAAAAAAGGCTGTGACATTTAAAGTCTTGGGATTAAATGTGTTCACGTAATTACTTACAAAAATGTTTTTTAAACACCTTCAGCTCTTTCATCAGGTAGCAACTGCTACTTTGCTCTGCAGCCCAAAACAACACTAACAGCTCTCCTCCATAATTAAGTATTCTCACAGCACCCAACAGCTGGACAAGCAAGCAGCTGAGGTGAGAAATAAAGTAAAACTGAAAGCAAGAGTATCTTCAGGGTTGCTGGTAGCCCATGTCCCAGGCAGCCCCAGGTAAGTGCCATCAGATGGTTAAGGGTTTACAAGCACCACAAGGGATGCCTCTAAGGGAATATCTGAAGGAGAGATTTTTGTAAATGGACAGATGTTCCTACCTATCTTCTATGGCACTGGAGAAGGTACCTGGTGTTGCAGATAAATCTAGGATGTGGGCAGCAAGGTCTGAGCTGATAGGAAGGCTGCAAGAGCTAGCCACGCTGCGGACAGCCAGAGACAGCACAGCAGTGACCTGCACTGCACGACCTCGCGTGCAGGCAGCCTGCCAGGCAATGCCAGCGGCACGCTCCTGCTCATTACTGCATAGAATCACAGTACCACAGAATATCCCGAGCTGGAACGGACCCACAAGGATCATCGAGTCCAACTCCTGGCTCCACACAGGACCACCCCAAAATCAGACCGTATGTCTGAAAGCGGTGTCCAAAGACTCCTTGAACTCCGGCAGGCTGGGTGCCATGACCACTGCCCTGGGGAGCCTGTTCCAGTGCCCGACCACCCTCTCAGTGAAGAACCTTTTCCTAACACCCAGCCTGAACCTTCCCTGTCGCAGCTCCATGCCGTTCCCTCAGGTCCTGTCACTGGTCACCAAAGTCTACTTCCCCATCATTCTTTCTTCCTTCCTCTTTGTTTCCCTAATCATTGGCTTAGTGATTCTACACTTATACATGAGCTTCTTCTCAGGCAGGGAACGATCATTTTGGGGATCCCCATGACAGGACCATTCTTCTGCAACCAACCTGTAGTACAGTATCAGGAGCTTGGTCGCACTGGCATTACGTTCTCACTGAAGTGCTTCAGAACAGAAGCAGTCATGTCTGGCTTTTCAAATCCGACTCCAGGCAATCTGGGTAAAGAAATTATTTCTACACTGACAGTGGCTTAAAAAAAATTAAGCAGTAATGAAGGACCAAGGATGCAAGGAGAGGGGGAAAGGTTCTACAATAATTTGAAGCTTGTATATGTAAGACAAAGTGACAGGGAAGCCTGAATGTCTTTTCCCTTCTATTAGGTTGAAGGTATTTTCTCTAGATTGGTGTCTCACACCAGTAGTATGCATCCACTGCCATAACAACTAATGCAGTTGGCAGGTCTGTAATCTGAGAATACAAGGGAAAATGCAAAGCTCTGGTGAAGTCAATGGCAATATTGCCACAGAGCCAAGATTTCTCCTGTGGACTTAAAAGACAAAGTAGCAAGAAATTTTTTCCTTGGGTGCTCTCTTTATCTGGAGATCTAAATTAACATGAGCGCTTCCCTGGTGTTTACTGAGCTAGCATTATTAGCTATGTACGTTACAAAGAGCCCGTGCTTAGCCTGCTCAGTTCCACCACTGTGGCTCTAGAGCATTCTTGCTGACTTAAATACGGATCATCACCTACATTTGTCATACACTGTCATTTGCCATTCACATAACTGCTACCACATTCCCACAGGGCCTCAAGAGCACTCATGCAAAGAGATGTGCATCAAGAAAAATTAGTCATTTAAGTTACAGGAAATGTACAGCTTGGGGAAGAATCAACAGCTTCAAAGATTGGTTTCTTCTATTTACTCACAGAATTTCCTCACATGATACTGCCTTTCCATCTGACTGACTTGAGAACACAGTGGGTACACCAGTGTCTGTTCACTTTCCATCCTCAGTTTCCCTGAACTTCTTCAGGCTGTACTGACAATTGGGTACAAGGTCTGGATAATGACCAGATATCACATCTCTTGAACTATTCCTCTGGCAGAGGCTATACATGTTTTTCTGCTAGGATTCCTCACTATAATGGTCAGAAAACAAATAACAAGCACGCAATGCTTTAAATCACGTGTCACTGCTATGTAGAGTGGAAAGAAGACAGCCACAAGTAACCTGTACACTTTTTTCATAGTTTAATTTTTTATTGCTGTTGTGTCAGTCCAATTGAGTGCGTACGTGAATCAGTGTGAAATAATCTTGTAGGGTAAAAGCTCTAATCTTGTTTTTTACATAAACCCAAGTATCTAGATCCACTATGGGTTGTTTACTCTGTCTCACGCATGACACCTCTAACCTAGCACTCACAACACAGTTGCCACATGCACCAGATGTGCCTTGTGAGATGAGATGTTAGCATCCCCTTTTCACAGATGGAGATACGGATGCTCTCAGTAGGGTCTGTCTTTGAAAAGTAGCCTCTAATAGATGGTGCCAGACCCAACAACACATTAAGCACCCAACACTACTGGTCCCATTTCAAAGCTTTGACTGTACATGCTCACCCAACACCACAGAGCAAACGTGTGGACAGAATGCAGCTCTTCTAAATCAGTCTAATGCATTAAGAGAAGGATGACCACAGGCTCAACAATAGCCAGCTCATACATTGTTTGGGAGTCATGAATTAAGGCCTTGATGTCTGCACTTAGCAGAACCACACAAACACTTTCAGAAGAATTTATGAGAACTCAAGTTGTATATGCTGGCCTGGATCAAAATAGTACTTACAGGGACACTTATTCTTGAAAATCAAATATTTTCATGGAGTTTTGAAGAACACCTCTGACTCCATCAAAGACAACTTCCTGCATATTCTGTTATTTAGTCCCACAAGGCATGACATCGAAGGAGACTACAAGCTGCTGTTCCCCTCCAATAGCGGGAGGAATGTGTCTAGGAGAGGAAGCCTGCAAATTGGGCTACTGGTCAGACTTGTCGTTGCTCCTGATGAATTCCTGCATCACCTGGGCAAGCAACACGCTATCACGTGCTCCAGTTTGCTCAGCTGTCCCACAGATACAACAATATGCACCTGCCTCAAAGGAACCCCAAAGTGGGTCTGATTACTCTTCTACTAAAGCCAGTGGTTATTTTTAATTATTATTATTATCAACTGCAGGGGTAGCAGCATGAGGTGCTACACATGGTGTGTCTAGAATTCACTGGTGGCAGGCACTATATCTGTATAACAGAGATAGCAGTGCTAAGTATAATGACTGTCCCAGCACAAGCTGTCCCACATGGGCCTCTCATTCCTCTTGTGCTCCCAAGTATTACTGTCATCATTCTGAAAAGGCTTTCTGCATAGCACAACAGTAAAAACAGTTATTTCATCTTTTTAATACCACTAAACAAGCACCAATCAAGAATAAAACAAGCAAGCCATAACTTGATATCTGATTTCCAAGCAAATTACAACCTCATGGTTGTCCTTGTTTCTTGCAATCTCCTTCAGTTTCTTCCAGTACATTATTTCATGCATCTGTTCAGTGAGATCCCAAGGCTGAGAGTGCAATTTAATCCTCAGCCTGTTACAGCCAAAGCATGAATTCCCTTTAAATCCCTTGTTACGAAGAATTTGATACCAAACCCGTGTCTTCTGCTCAAGTGTAACGTAGAAAAGATCCTTGTACCAAGAGACATGAAAAGTCAGTCCTGTCAAAGTCCACATCATCTTTAAAATCACTGCATTTTTCTTTGTAATACAATTAAGCCATGTTCAGACAGATAGACAGAGACATCAAAGATTGCTTATTAACCTTACATATGGTATCAATGAGAATGTTCTTCCCTATCCAAATTTACTACCTTTATCTTGACATTGAGGTGGGGAAACTTCAGATAGCAGAAGTTAAATACCTCAGAGCTCACAACTCCATGAGTCACTCAGTTGCCAGTCAGCATGCTGCTGAGTCATCAATTCTCATAGAAGGCAATCACTTACTTACAAGATGCACCTGCATACAAATATTAAGGGACAGCAAAAACCTTGTTCCTAAAAGAAATCATGTTCAAAAATGAAGGCCAGTTATCTTTTTTGAAGATAATTTTTTTGATGCAGGTGCTAGGCTTGGAACATCGGTCATCAGACACATGGATGTACACCAAGGTACAGCTGCATCCCGACACCGAGCATCCACAAGTGTCCACAGAGGTTTTTGAGAATGATTTGGTAGCCACAGAGAACTGGAGGGAAGAAAAACTGCTTACACAAAAGGAAAGGGAAGACGCTCTTTGGAATGAGGTCACTGCATGAAAGCCAGACAGAGGACACATGCACTGGGAACTCACAAACACGGTAAAGTCTTGACCAGGATGGGAGAGAAAGAAGTAGCAAAAAAAAAGAAAAAAGAAGTGAAATACGTGACTGAAGGAAAGAACCGAAAGTAACACAAGAAGGGGCAAACACCACAGTAATGCACCCTGAAAGGCAACAAATTCTGCCTTCCTTGGGAGTTCGAGGGGGCTCAGGATCTGATAATTCATGAAGAACAAAAACAGCACTGTGTCTTGGGGAAAACCGTTTTTACACACAGCCCATCAGCTTTGTCAGGTTCCACTTCCTGACAGACAGTTTGCAGGGAACAATGCTCCTGTGACTCACTAAAAGTTTGTTTCTCCTTGAAATAAAAATTGCCAGGGGACTGCAGCGGGTTACATTTCCTTGCTTGCTCACACATTTGGCAACCACAGAGACCACGCCAAGCTAGTGTGCATTTCAACTACTCACGGATTTGAGACACTTTTAAAAAAAGAAGGAAAACATTTGAAAGGCAACCAATAAGCTTTTAAAGTTTTGCTGTGTTTTTTGAATTCCTTCCTCAAAAAACAGCCACTGTGTACAAAGGTTTTCCAGTGGCCTGCAGCATGCCAAGGGCTTACAAGTAACATCAAAAAGCAGCAGCAAGGAGCTGGTAAGATTAGTACTGCAATATTATTTTTCATTAGCGATCTAAGATAGCAAGGCTTAGATTTAAGGCAAAGGAGAAGGGAGGCACCCATTGCTTTAATAAACTTGTAAAAGAAAATACAGTCTTGCAACCCTCACTTGTACAGCTAATCGTTGTACATCAACAGTTCCTGCAGATTTCAGTCTGTGAATATACATGAGTAGAGCTCTTCCTAGGAATAAAGTTTTCCTGGACAAAGACCTAAGTTCACGCAGGTCAAACTGAGAAGCATTTGGAAATAAAAGTGAATGCAGAAACAAGCATATGAGAAACCAAAGCCTTACTGCACATTGGGGTGGGGGTGTTTACATACTAAAGTTGTGCAGTCCAAAAATGAGGGTAACGGCTCTTATACACAATTAGAAGTCTTCCCAGTTTGTCTAGGAGGAAGCAAAGAGAGACAAGGTCAGACCTGCTTAAGAGGCGTCGGAGCTGAGCTAGGATACCTTCAACAGATTTGCAGGGGAGAGAGGCCAGGATGGAGAACCGAAACAAGAGGCTTGCCAACCGCACTAGAGTCCTGGCCGGGGCGACTGAGCGCTGCAGAAGTTTGACAGCCACGATGAGCAACCAGCACTGGCGAGAGCCTGACACCTGGGCAGGAAAAGTTGCAAAGCGCTGCGGAATGCTCCTACCAGGCGGCTACCCGTTTAGAGATGCGATTTTTTTTTTTTTTCACTGAAACGCATTAAATAGAAGGTTTTACCCGGTTAGCTTACACTGTTTAGGGAGCTGTGCTGTACTTGCTGCAGCTGCACTAACACGCACGGGCTAGCACCGGGGAGCTGTGCTGGCAGGGACGCCCCACGCCTCCGCTGCCGCTCGGCGAGCGCGGCCGGGACCGTTACAGCCGCCCTGCGGTACCGCAAACCTCCCGGCGGCGGGCGGCACCCGGTGCACCGAGGCAGGGAGCCTCGCCCACCCGCGCCGGGAC
>VXAL01002923.1:20224-33977 GCA_013399475.1 Chauna torquata | reverse complement strand
GGGCCGTGTCAGCCCTGCGCGGAGAGCCGCGGCGGCAGGCCCCGGCCCCCGCGCGGCAGTGCGGGGCGGGCTGGTATCGCGGGGGGCCCAGGTGAGTCGCGGCGCCAGTGAAACGCGGAACGGCAGCTGGCCTCGTCCTAGGTGCCGTGTTCGAGCACGGGCGTTCAGAAGCCGCGACCTTGCGTCCACCCGCGAAACTTTGGGAAGTAGATTGGTTCAAAAATAAAGGGAGCTTGGCCTCCTGCCCTGCTCCCCTTTCTGTTTTTAAGCCTCCAGGCTTCAAGCTTTGAGGGTTTACTCAACTGCTTTTAGCTAAAAACAAAATAAACAAACAGCACTAGAAAAGGAAGAGCCGGATTTCTCACAAAATTGTATGTGGGGACTTGGAGCTATGAGAATCACCAAACACTGCAAGACTCATGACACAAACATGAGCGTTCCTCATATGTGCAAGTAGCCCCAGGGATCCACGCCAATCCACGTACAAGTTCCTTAAGAGGACCACCTTTCTTTTGATTGCCCAGAAAGCAACAACACGGCCAGCATTTCACCGACTCCACGTAAATGAAATAACCCCAGGTCATCGCTGTTAGTACAAACAGGAATTCATTTGGATGCACGGAGTGTTATAACTGAAATCTGAAACCAAAACAAAACAAAACCCAGGGAGCAAAAACTGTTGTTGGAATCAGGCGATTCTTCTCTAACCAATCCAAGCAGAAAGTCTACACTTTATATGCCCAAGCTATTCTGGAAAAATCGGTTAGAAACAAAGAGAACAGCAGTGGTGGTGTGTTGCCAGCCACAGAGCAGGTTCTGTAGCCAACTGAAGAAGCCAGGGAGTCGTGAACATCTTGTACTCGATCTACAGCAGCAGAAAGTTATCATCACATCAAAGCACGCATTGAGCCATAGGGAGGGACGGAGGAAAGAATGAACAGCTTCTTCATATTTGAACAATAATATAACGTAAACAAACTGAATGAGCCCGCGAAGCTTTTCTCTATTTCACAAGGCACAAAAACATACTCCCCAAGATAACCTCTCTCACTGCCCTCTGCTGCCGAGAACTGGTGTAGTTCATCTGCGTAGCACACAGGAAAACTGGCCGCTTCTGATAAAAGCCTCTGAACCGCACATAACGTTACTGTGCCAAGAGCCTCAAGATACATAGCTCAGAAGTGAAAAGAGGGTGAGCTCCAGGAGTCTGGAGAAGCAGCGGACGACAGCTCTCCAGTGAGGCCACCTCTGCCACGCAGGGAAGAACCACCGGCTCACACCAGTAACGTTTCCTGCCAGGGCGGCCTTCAGGGGCTCGCTTCTACGCACAGCCAGGTATTCGGGATGGTCAGCCGACCACGTGCCAACACAGCCTTACGTGGAATAGCTCTGTATTTAAAGTGCTCCCAAACCATCAGGAATCACAGTCCCTCACCACAGTGGAAAAGGTTAATGGAAATTTTGTCAGAATTTTATGGTGAGACACGTACTTTTTATAGAAGCACTGAATGCCCATGACGGGTCCTGTTGTGGCACAATTTGGGGTTACTATGATCTTTTAAACTGTCACTGAGGGGAACTGAATCCCGTAATCCCCCTATGTTTGTGGGTGAGCCTGTCACCTAACTTGGAAAATCTGATTTATTCACTAGCATAGTTTTGACTTACTGTTTACTTGGAGTGAAGTTTATATCCCCAGTGCGTAGAATTGCATCTATGCAACCCCTCTTGCCTCACAGTAAATTCCGAGTTGATATCTCTTAATAAACTTTAGCATAGTGAGAAGAACTGCACACAATCCAGAAGGGTTGAACTCCACAAGTAGCTGTCTGGAAGAGGTAGATGATACAGAACAGTAAATCTTATCTGTGAATTTGCATTGGGAAAACTGGCTCAGTCATTAAGGTATATGAACAATCCTTACTGGCAGCGATTCATTTGTAACAAAAACACCCCCTGAGAAATGGCTTTGTACATCTCGATCTTTTAAGTCCAAAATAACAACAGCCCCTGGTATTTAGAAAGCTTGCTGGTGGTGGACAATGCATCATTATATTTAAAAACTGCTTGCATTAAGTTCCTCTTCTGCATTTCCCCATGCGAAGGCTTTCACGGTTCTGATTTTACTACCTCAGATAGCTTCGTACATGCTGACTTAGAAAGACCAAGACACACAGGCAAACAGCAGGCATTAAGTAAATGCGTATCCAGTGCATTACCCAAACAATATAAAGCTGCCCACACACCACACCTAAACAACAAAGGAGAGGTTAGAATGACTGAAATTGGAGTGGAAGGGTGGGGAAGCTTCTGAAAAGGAAAGAGCAGCAGCTCTTTTTTTCTTGGAAGAAAGGAATATGTATTTAGAAGCTGTTTGCTCAGCCTCTAAACCAAACCACAAGTGGCTGTCAGAGAATATGCAGCATTTTCAGACATTTCCTGTGATGTGCAGAATACCCAAGAGACTGGGTGGGAAGCACCAATTACTGCTACTGATCCCCAAAAGTAACAATGGTGTTGGGATGGTTTACCCCACAGGAAGAACTGCACAGTATCTTTAGGACAGTAGAGAAGCACTTACAATGCCGCAGGGTAACTGCTTTCTCATTAGCGTAACACACCCATTTATCCACACTCATAACTGATGACAAACAAGTACTACAAGACATTAAGATGTTTCCCTTTATGCTTGCTTGGGTACAGCGATATAAAATTGTTATTCAAATAATGAGTCATTTGGCAGTCTTGTGGTGGGAGGAACAGCATTTGTTGGGAGAATAACATCTGTGTGCAGCATACCAGTGACATGTTATTGGCATGGAAGGTTTTAATGCTAGTACTTCAGTTTTTTTTTTTTTAAATAGTTACTAGAGGTTGCACATTGCTTGACAGAAAGCTTCAGTAGGTGGTGGTAGGAATTGCTGCAGAAGATCTGTTTCCTCAGTGGGTGAGGAATGAAGAGACATAATAAACTCTACATGCTAATGTCAAAGCAGTGTATCTTCAGGAGCACTAGAGGAAGGATCCCATCAGTTAAACAGGCTAACTTCTTATTCTGGATTCATGCAGAGATCATCCAGACTTGGCATTTCACATTCTCCATGCCATATGTCATGGACTGACCACCTCTGCAGGGAAGTGGGACCTTGTTATAGAGGATCAGTTCCCTTCACAACACCTAGAGAGTGTTTAGTGACAAAGGATGAAATTACAACTAAACAGGCTTGCTAAGCACACTCACCTGGAGTCAGCAGGTCACCTGAAGAGCTACACACCAGAAGTTTTTCTTCAGACAATTCCTTAAACCACTCACTGAACAGAACGTCAGCAGTCCCTGGAGCAGAACCCCAAGCCACGACTCCCCTTTCTCCAAGGGACAGCTTCATCAGTAGGCTATGAATGTTGGCTCTCTGCACCGCCCACTCCCTGCAGTGATTTTTTTCCCTAAAAGTTGTCTGTAACATTTAGGTATCAGCAAAGTTAGAAGCTAAGCAGGAAAGAAAGTTTCTAAGTTGTCTACATTTTGTCCCCAGAACAAGAGATTGAATATACTTTAAGACATCCTTTCTGTTTTCAGCTACTTTCTTCACAATAAATTTTGAAGTACACCATTCTGCAGGTTTTTTTTTTTTCCCCACCCCCTCAATGTCTTTACAGTGATTGGTGACCTATTTCAGTTAGGAAGGAAAGTTAACATGAAAATAGGAGGCTGCAAACTGGAGGAGAGTATAAAAATATTTTGAGAAAAGGGGAAAAAATAGAGTTGTTTCTCCATTTGTAAATAGAAATAGAGAAGCTTGCTCAGACCACATGTCTTTCCAGGTGAGATATGACAGTGGGATGAAGGTGGAAGTGGTTGCATCCACAGCTTACTGTGCACGAGCAAACTGCAGGATTACTCAGGCTTGTACACTTTGCAGCACCGCAGTTAGGGAGCACATGCCACTTGTGAGTCCTGTGCAGTTCTCTAAATCTCTCTAAATAATGAGAAAGAGGATCTAAAAATCAAACAAATTAGAGCTGGTATATTGAAATTGGAAACTGTTTCTTACCTGTAAAACTTCATGGTCTTCATCTATGAGAATTTGATTGATTTTATTTAAATGAATTAAACAACACAGGCTTGATATCCATGGTAAACTGGTGTAGGAATAAAGACTTAGGTCTAAGTCCAAATGTCTTCCCCCACTTTGAAATGAAGTGTTCTCTATTTAGCATGTTCTTTATGCTCTATTTGAAAAGAAAAAAAGGTCAATATGCAGACTTTTTTTTTTTTAAAGAAATGTATGAAAATTCATTACATTTTACAAATAATCCTATATATAAACAGCATTCAAGGGACCAGAGCACCTCTTCTATGAGGAACAGCTGAGAGAGCTGAGACTGTTCAGCCTGGAGAAGAGGAAGCTCAGGAGGCATCTCATCAATGTCTATAAATACCTGAAGGGAGGTTACAAAGAGGACAGAGCCAGGCTCTTTTCAGTGGTGCCCCGTGCTAGGACAAGAGGCTCTGTCTGAACATCAGGAAGCACTTCTGTACTGCGCAGGTGATGAAGCACTGGCACAGGTTGCCCAGAGAGGTTCTAGAGTCTCCTCCTTGGAGATCTTCAGAAGCTGCCTGGACATGGTTCTGGACAGCCTGCTCTAGGTGGCCCTGCTTGAATAGGGGGGTTGGACCAGATGGCCTCCAGAGGTCCCTTCCAGCCTCAACCAGTCTGTAAAATATATATATTTTCTTAAGTTCCAGATTTTATGCAATTATTGATTTATGTTGTGAACTCTCTGTATACCAAAAAAAGTTTAATGACTATTAGAGTAGTACCCAGAGGCCTCCAGCCATAGCAAGACCCTCGGTATGACAGGGAGTCTGAACGCACCTAGAGAACTAGATGTTCTGGAGAAGCAACAACCTAACCACACCAGAAAGCAGATGAGGGAAGGGGTATGTTGACTTCTGCTTTGAAAGCACGGAGGAAGCAGTACCAAAATGAAAGGTTATGTTTAGGAGCGTGCAGTGTTAACTTCTGCTAACTAACAGCAATGCCCCCATTGACATCAGCAGGAGACAAGCCACTGGGAAGTCAAGAACTGTTAGAGATTCCAACAGGATTTGAAGTCAAATCTCCTGTGTCCAACTCCAGTGTGCTGGATTTTTCATGCTCCTCTCCACATATTATTATTAAAGTTAAATGGAGATGCTAGAAGCTGGCTTTAAAAAATATTCTCTGGAGTCCTCAAGATAAACAGCAAAGACAACCGTTGAAATAAAACATTCCACAAACTTTGTTATTAAAATGAATCACAGGTAACTATGTTTGGCTCTCCTTGCTTCCCCTCACACACAAATGCAGTTTTGCTATTTTGATTTCCCTGAGACTCAGTTTGGAGTCACACTTTCATCTATACTCATCTCTCTGCTTCTACACATGACACCTTTGTGAAGCAATTTGTATCTGGTCTTTTAAGGGGTGGGAAACACTTGCTAGGCAAAATGACTTGTATGCCAGTGTTTAGAAGAGTTAGTTCTGTAAATCCTTAATTTTACTTCCCTCCCTCGCTCCCTGGCACACGGACCTTAAATCATTCCCCACAGTAGCCTGGCACGAAACTAGAACAGAGCGCAGATCAACTTTCTTCGACTGAGTGTCTCAAATTCAAGTACAGTGATAGAAAGCTGCTTAGATGTACCTTCACCTCTTCATGCTTCCCACAATTAGCATCAAGAACTAGTATCAGAACAAATCTCTGGAGTACGAGCCAAAGGGCTACTGATGGGGAAGGGAGTCCAAGGATGATTCAGAGATACCTGCTCTCCTGTCCTCTACAGAACCCCACTATCACAAGAAAAGTGATTGGTCTAAATCTCAGAGCTTTTTCCCAGGCTTTTGCTCAGTGTGCAATTTTTTTTTAAAATAAATTAAAATAAACCTCTCATAAAAACAGGCCTTTGAGTAAGCCCAGTGAGTGCTACAATTAAATGCCACACACCTTTTCAGTACAAGTTTTTTTATCCTGTAATTCAGTAGCTGTGCCCAAGGAAGCTGCTGATCAATCTCAGCTGCCATGAACTTCAGCAATGGAGGAAGGCTACTGCAAACTTCAGAGGAAGAGCTTAGATAACTGCAGCACTGAAACCTAGAACACTAAATTGAAAGAAATTAAAGGTAAGCATTATTATTCGTTTCCAAGCAACTGTATTTTTATGCAAACTTATGAAAGGTGCATACACTTGTATTTACAGAAAAAAAAGAATTGCCTGCCCTCTAAAAGTGCATGGTTCACCACCACCACTACACAAACCTGTGTACTTGTGTTATGTGGTTATCAGCATTAAAAACATTGCAGGCAAACAATCAGAAGACAATCACAGTATCTATATGGTGCATTTGACAATAATCTCTCAATTAGTTCAACTGGTCCTTAGAAAAGGACAATTTACCAGAGATGCAGGTTTCCATAGCTCAAAGCAAGGAAAGACTTCAGAACATCAAAAACTCCCAAACTTTGCTCTTATCTTTATATTAGTACCGCTGGTTTTACTTTTTTTTCCATTTTAAATGAGCTTTTAGATCTCTATACTTTGCTTAAGTTTCTGGCCTCCCCTTTAAGTATATATATATATATTTTTTTACTTCCCCCAACAGATACTTTTACTTTGTTTTTGAGCTTTTAGTCCATATAGTACAAATGCAAGTATGCCAACATGCCAACTCCTCCTCCCCCTTTTTAAGTTTTTTTTGTTAGGTCTTTGAGTCTAATTTTCTTTTAGGTAAAAACTCCCCTGAAAACCAAGTGATTCAAAATATTCCTACCATACTCCAGGCTACTTTGTCAGAGAACTTAACACAGGAGCTCACAATTCACCTGCAACATTAGTATTTCTGATTAGCAAATGGGGATTTAAAACACAGTAAGTTCAAAGCACCCTTTTATTTTAGGAACCCACTTTAAGACACTTTTCACAATACTTCTTGCAGTAATTGTTCTCCAGCTTCATACCATACACTCTGCTTTGCTGCTTCTAGTTGCAATTGGGAGGGCACAGAACTTTTCCAAACCAGCCTTCAAGCTTCAGCAGGGTATAAACTTGAAGAGAAACAACAGCAGTGAGCACTGTTGGAGACTGAGCTTTAAACTTTGCCACATTTCTCTCCATTGTAGAGATTGAAATAACATCCATCTATCGAGGGCATACTGAACGCTTTGTAATGTCCTCTTACAAACAGCCTTCCCTTGTTTGAACCTCAAGACACACCAAAAAAGCAATGCCTATGCATTGAGCATGTAGGGTTTCTGTGGAAAAAGATGTCACGACATAATGAAGACCTTCATGCACCTGCTTTAGAAATTGGTTCAGCTGAAATCTAGCATCAGACTTGGCAACTTTAAGAGAATTCCTTTAACAACCTGCATCCATGCTTGTTTCCTCAGAAGTCAAACCAAAATCTTCCACATACAAATTGATATTAATGCTTGCATGAACCATCCTGAACAGAATGCAACTGGTAGCTTGTGCGGGGCAGGACTGAAAGATCACAAGCTGGTTGCTCTTCACCATAAGGTGGTCTCTAAGGTGACCAGAAACATAGAAGGCTGAAACAAGCTGCCACTGGAATCGTACCTGTAAGATTTGATGCTTCATTTCCATGCTCTCAGGAAAGCCTATTTTGCATGTGCCACTCAAACTTTATCCCTTTCTGTCCTATTCCCCTCTATCTTGTTCATAGCAGAGCCCAATCTCCCTTTTTTAACCTAAAACTCTTAATTTTACCCTGCACAGCTCCAGCAGTACCACCATAAACCCTCCCCTTACTTTCACTACTGGAAACAGACCCTAGCACCGTCCACAAAAATTCAGAAACAGAGGGACAATATCACACAGTGGGGAAAAGAAAATTAGCTCAATTTGGTTTGTATATATACAAGTAACATTTGCAGAACATCATATTGCAGCCAAACATGGGCAGGTTTCCAGGCACGTTTCTGTCAGAGTTCTCAGTGAAATTTCAAGCCCTCAAGTCCCACACCACAGCTGTCTTCTGAGAAGCATGATGCTTCTCATCTACCTTATCCAAATTCAGGTTCTTTAGTAGAGCATAAAACATTGCTCAACATCCATGAGAAATTTCAGTCAAAACAATTCAAATTGACATAAAAACTTGAAAACTTAAATCCATATGTAAAGACGTATACAAGTGAGATGAGGGTGATTTTATTCTGCACAACACTATGTAATAGTGTCACTAGAAATACCTTTTTATAATGATGTCATTGATCATAATGGTTAATTTTAGTTTAGTTTCTCACTTAAGCCTTACTTTCTTCATTTCTGCTTTAAAATGTCACTTGGGCACTGCCACAAGCACATGGTGTATAGCTGAAAACTAGCCTCCGCATCTCCGCATACAGCTGAGAATTTTTTTTTTATACACAGAAATGAGCTTGTTATCTAACAAATTTAGATTAATAACACTAAAAACTAAAACGAATGTTTAAAGAAAAAAAGCTTCCAGGCTTCCCAGAATTACTTTAATATAGGTTTTTCAAGCAATGATTAATCAACAGCAATTCATGTGATTTAGGCTCACAGCCTGGGTATAGTTCTTTTTCAAAGAGAAGTTGAGAACTCAAAAATGTGTTAAAACATGTATATACATTCCTAGAAAAAAAAATGAAAGACTAAAGGGTGTGTAACAAAAACACAAATCTTTATTGAAAATATTGTAGCACCAAGTTTATAATGCTAAGATAAAAAGAAACATACTTAAGGTTCTCCATAACAATTCCATCTACTTTACAAATACGCTGCAAAACACTTGAATTTTTCCACGGAGAAATTTCTCATACAGTTGAAACCCACATGTCAGGACATGCTTGGTAGCATCTCTCCTGTAGAGCAGGTGATATGCCCACTGCTGTTATTAAAGCTCAGGCAGCATTTTTCCAACAGATATAACATTTCTTAAAACAAGGCATACCTTGCCGCACATTCTTATTTTTGTAACTTTATATAGAAGAGATAAGTGAATTTGAAAGTGCTGAAGAACAGACTTAACCACCCTCAGAAGCAACAAGCATTCAGTTACTACAGCCTACCATTTTAGCGAAGTAAGTCAGGGACCTTCAGCAGCCATCCCTGAGCTATCAGATCCCCCTCGTGGACACTAAATACATGCTTATCAGAGCTTATTTTGCCTCACTGCAACTGCACATTCTTAAAACAAGCCAACAAGAGCACTCCTATCATCATAGCTATGCCGTAAGTATGCTGGTAGAACTTAACTAGGGCACGAGAATCTTCCTTACAGGCAGAAAATGCCCTGGGGTTTTCCCACGATTATGAAAGACCAGAAGCCACTTCCAGCATCTTAAGTAAATTACAATTTGTTAAGGATTACCACACCTACTTGGGCCAGACACTCTGAGCCCAGGACCCTGTTCTTCAACGCTGGTCGAAATGGATGCACAGAAACAAAGCACAGGACATGCATATAGTTATAATCCTAGCCTCTAGCTCTTTAATCACACAATGCTTGACCCAAAAACAGCATCTCTATTTAACAGATCAATTTTACTTTCTCAAGTTTGCCTAGTCTTTTTTTCAGACCCATGAAAGATTTTGGCATCCTTAACTCCTGGGCAAAAAGAGGCCAAGATATGTTCTCAGATGTAACTTCTCAGCTCTGCATGGAAATTAGACATACATAAAAGCATGCTTCCTCTAACAGAGGAAGACTCCAGCACGGCCTGCCCCCCGCCCCCAATAGGGAACAAGGAGCGAAAAGACTGCTCAGGCAGAATACTTGCAAGCTTGCTTATACCAAACAATAATTCCACTCTATTCCCAAGGTCATGCTACAGTCCTTGCTACAGGACAGCTTCATAATTCCAAGAGCAGACTTACCAGGAACAGACATATATCCAGAAGTCTCACAGAGTCAAGCTTGAAATCTAAAGCATGTCTAGCTTAAAGGTCTGCATTCAAGCTTGAATATTTCCCATTCTATTTGTTAAATGCAGGGTTCAAACATTTTTGCTTTGATTACCCGATTCCCTGCTAAAGGCACCCTTACATGATTCAAGTCAAACTAGCTTAGATCATGTAGATCACCCATCAGTCAAACTGACTTATTTTGTATCTATTCTTTGCCTCTGTCAATTATGAAACAGACTGTCACATTTTAAAGCTAATGCAAACACCCTCTTGGGAATACGCTATGAATGCATAAGTATGATTCAATTACTCACTCATCTAGTTCAGAAACAAACTTGCTTATAGGTCTCCTGGTTAGATCCAAAACAAGTTAGGTACAGTTCAGATTCTAAAATGTCAGTTTCCCATGGGACCTGAGCTTCTACCAGAAAAACCCCATATTATTTCTATATTTCTACTTCTTGTTGTACAACTTTTTCAAACTAATACATCTTCAAAATAATCAGCAACTTTTCATAGCTGCTTCTTCAGCATTCACAACACATGCCACATAAATTTTAACTGTGCTAGTGCTCTCAAAGTTAAGAATAAATTGATGCTGCCAGATGTTGCCCTGATGGTATGCCTCAAGTTATTTACCTGGCATACAGAACAGGAGCTCAAACCATCCCACTAAGAGACAATAAAACCATCTAAGTAGGGCTCAAATGTTAACGCACATAAGGGGCTTCATTTCCAGGCTCTGCCACAAGTCAGGAAGACATATCTGACTTGGACATGAAACAGTGTCCTGGTTCTGATAAGCTGAAATCAGATGTTTCTTCTGATCTTTCTCAGCAGCTGCCCCTCCTCTTTTTTTTTTTAAAGGGAAAAACCTCTCTGTGATGATATCATTCTTAGACGTCTAACTTCTTGTGCACTGTACAAGAAACCCAAACCACTAACCTGTAACTACTAATTTTGTTCAGCTGCAAAATGCCTGGAAATAATTTTGTGACTGTTTATGCCCTGCAGTTTGAATATCAATACTCATTGCTCTTTTCAAAATGAGGTGATAATAGATCTTCTAACAGGAACATCAGCACAACATCAGGAGTCCCATTAATATTTCTTCTGAACAGGTGATTTAAATCATCTGGAAAACATAGGAAGTTTCACTTAGACCAACAGCAGACTGGACCAGATATCAAATAGTTATTTCTCTGTTACTACAGAGAACATGGGCTAATTGTTCAAGTCTTATCAGCAGTGAAAAGCGTTTATCCACTTACAGAGTGCTGCATACTTCATAATGCAAAAAACATTTGACTGTACTAAATGTTTTCTTTAAAATGCATTCTGTTAAGCTTAGTATTATCTCACAAAGCCAATCTCACAGCATTACAACAAATAACTATGAATTCAGGTACTTCTATTTAACCCAGTACACAGGCTTTGGAGAAGCTTTCCACCATTTATAGCAGTTTTTAAGTGTTCAGCAGATGTTACTCTATTTGCTAAACAATATCAAACTGCAAAATTACTCTTACTGTTGATAGATCAATAATGACATGGGATGAGTCATTATCTCCGTGGCAACAGCATTGTAACTGTTAGAGGAATATTGCGCATGTTGCTGCTGCTACTCTTACAGGCATGCCTCGGCTTCCTCACACCGGTGCTCTCTCTGCAAGCCTGGTATGCCCAGAGTACCGCCAACCAAGGGCATCTCTTCGACTACAGAGGATTAAGCCACAACTGTGGGTATGTTATTCCTGAAGGACCATGTCCTCACAAGGGTTTATTACACTTCAGTTTGATGTCTCTATTTCACTTTTTATTAAAACAATCCCCTCGTAGAAATAGCTAGAATGAAATACAGGAATGTAAATACTATCAAGTTTCTTCCCTAGGCCTTTTTTTTTTTTTAAATTTAAGACTCTTAGTTAACTTTAAGTATAGGAAAAAAAAAAATCTCTTTTCAACCAGTTTTCATTTAATTCCCTCCTGCATCTCCACAATCTTAAAGTGGCAAAAGTGTTTCTGCTAGATTAAAAGTGCCAAACTAGACCACTTGGCCTCTTATGCATAAGACTTATTAAGCCTCTGACTCTGTATAACATACCAGTATAACAAACAGAAAAACATTTCATCTTTGCAGAATTTACTGAAGTTTTATCTAGTATGAACTGGATACTATTTTATACATAATGAACAGCCTTGCTTGTTAACCACAATGCATAAACCACACAAAGTAATATTTTCTGTCTTGATCACAAGAAGATAAGTTGGCCTCTGATGTTCTGCTGAAAACAAAACATACTGATTCACAAAATATACAACATTCATCAGCAATACAATGTGAACTTTGCCTTTAGATTCATGCTAATATTTCTTCATAAATACATATACATTCAGATACCGCAGCAATATACTAACTGGATTCCACAAAATCAAGACATAAAAAACACTGCCTTATGAACAGAAGCCGGTATTGACTGTAAAGCTCTCACATGAGCTGAACTGGGTGGTGTGTGCATGTGGAATTCTTTTCCTTATGAATGCAAACAATACAAATGGTCATTAATACACCTAAAGTCCAGATGCTGGAGCCACAATATAAGTTAATCAGCTATTAGAAGTACACTTAGATTTGTTATTTGTGAGACACATTGCTTTTGTTCTTTAGCACCGAGGAAAACTTTTCAATACCTTTTTCTACTTACAGCATGGAACCCGCTGCTGCAGACTTCTGTGCTGCTCTGCTCCAAGTGTTTGGAAAAAAAATCAGTCTTCCCAGGAGCTCTAACAAATTCGGCTGTATGCGCGGCTGCTTCCATGATGTGCTCCGAATTCAGCGCTTTTCTGGCCAGTGCAGGGCAGCTCTGCATGTCCCTCGCACCACCTGAGCCAGCCCTTGTGCACATGCGGCTTAACCAGCCCCATCTTTGCTCCCATCTCTCCATCTTGCCACCACCCCAGCCAGCTGCTCCGCTGAGGGAGCGAGCTGCCCAAAGCTACCTGTTGCTTACGTCTTGTACTTAGGTTTTCCCTACTAGCACCATAGCTATGCAGGCAGAGAACTTCCAGCTTCATCCCGCTACAAAACAACCGAAGCCGAACACCTGAATGCAGCCGAGCAGGTCACTAGACCAACAAGCAGGGGGCACATCCAGCGCTTGTCAGCTGCAAACGCAAAGCCTGGGCCGCGCCTGGGGTGAGACAGGGCGCAGCCCCGGTGCCGCTGCTCTCACGAGGACGCTTCCGCGGCTGCAGCCGCCACGCGCGCACGCGCACTCCGCCGCCAGGGAGCAGCTGACGCCGCCCACCCCCTCACAGCCTCGCTTCCTTCAGAAGCCGTTTAACCGTCGGACAGCGCTTTAGGCCACGGCTCGCCCCAGGGCTCTACACAGCCTGTGCCAGCGCGGGGCTGGCGGAACTCCCCCCACCACAAGCCGCCCCTGGAGGCGGCGGCACCGNNCCCGCCACGAGCCTCGCTCCGCCACAGGCCCCCCCACCGCTAGCGCTCTGCCCGCGAGGCCCGGCCCGGGAGGAGCGGCGCTGCCCGCGCGCCACCAGCGCAGCCGCCACCCGGAACCGGAAGGAGTCACGCGCCGCAGAGCCTGCTCGGCCTCCCGAGGAAAAACACCGCTCTGGGGAAGCCTGGCCAATGGCAGCCAGGGAGTGGGCGGGAGTTAACCCTCTTGGCGCCGATTGGCAGATGTTCCACCCTATGCCGCTGCAGCAACGCTGTTCCCTCCACAAACAGGAAAGCCCGGTAGCCCCAGAGCCCCGGTGGGTGGGACAAAACTTGCCGAATCTTCGCGCTACTGGCTGTCG
>VXAL01002923.1:3772-19922 GCA_013399475.1 Chauna torquata | reverse complement strand
GTGGGCAGGTTCGCGTCCCGGCGCCTGGGGCGTCGCGGAGCGCGGCGGGGATGCGCTTCCTGGGATTTGGCGCTGCGTGGGCGTCCGTGGGCGCGCTGCCCGCCGCGCCCGGCAGCGGGGCAGCTCCCCGCTGCCTGGTAGCATCGCCGGGTTGAGGTTTTACGCGGTTATTGGAGCAAATTTTAGAACAAAAAAAAAGAAAAAGGAGGCGGGAGGGGGGAGTATGTAGCGGGTGGTCTTCCAGTTGCGTGGCATTAACGCTGCTTGTCCGGAGTACGCTGAAGCGCGGTTTGAGTCTGCATGCTGGCACGTATCGGTGACCTTTGGTTTTGGTATCATCTGACTAATTCGGTTTTTCAAGCTTTTAGGTGAAAGGTTGATTTTCTAACCCTTGTTGCCTCAAGAGGCTTTTCAGTTCATGGGGACGGTAGTTGGTGCTGTATAAAACCTTAAGTAGTAGAATTTGGGTGTATGATTTTTTTTATTACTAAATTTGGCTTTCTTCATTTTCTAAGCAAATCTTTTACTGCTTTTGGCAGATGAACAAATCAAGGCAGTTTTCTAAACTTTATTACATATCTAAATTTATTAATCTTAGGGTTTACTAGAACAAACTAATAAATTAAAAAGGAGGAAAAAGCTTGAAGCCAAACCATTAGTATTTCCCTTTGCTTGTGAGGGCTTTCCTGAGCCCTTAAACAGGCAGTTTTAATTTATCAGGAGTCGACTATGTGAGTATATAGTATCTTTGTGTGTAGCAGGAGCATCTCCCCACTGAGCACTGCAAAAGTTTCCTCCAGGTGAACTCTGACTTGTGTTAAGTGATCCAAGAGGTTGCTTCCCTCCTGGCTGCCTGAGCTTTACACTGAAATTGGTGATTTAATGTGGGCTGCTTGTTACTGCATTCTTCATGCCTTGTGTACAAGTGTACAAGTGCACAATACCCTGATGGTTCTCAGGTGCTTAAAGGAGGGTGTTCAGTTGTTCTGTTGCCTTCCTTGCACCAGCTTTCGCACGTGTCCAGCTGCATGGAGAACCAGCTTGGTTTATTAACAAGACTGTTGGTTTTACAGGTAGGACTAGCTTGTTGCACTGTGAAGTGAGTGCCAGAGCCAGCACCAGCGATGGAGCCTTGAGGTGAAGAGTTAGGGAAGGACACCATTGCTTTCAAGGCCAGCGGGCTGTTACATTGCTTCACTTGTGATATCTACTGCACCCTAAAAAGCCAGTATATGCTTGTTTCTGTGAATGGCAGCCTCTGACAGAGGAGAGGGCTGGGCTGCTGGAAGCTGTAGCTCGGTAGATTGCCAAATGTGATTCAGCAGCTGTCTGAAGGCACTCTTCATCTCTCCTGGCCTCAGGTGCTGAAAAGTCAGATACCCAACACATGACAGTTTCCGAAGCACGGAGGCTGTGGCATGTGAGCAGGTCACCAGCTGTGTGTTTAGCTGAAGATAACATAAAAGTTTGCATGTATGTATGTTTATAGCACTTCTAATAAGCGTTGGCTGTTTGCAGGGATGGTGCTTCAGGCATGTTTGAAGTGCGGGTTGGTTTCTTTCCCATACCTCGTGAAACACCATATTTTGAGGTTGTTATAATTCAGCTGAACTATGACTGACCTGCTGAAGTTTGCTCTTTGCTAAATTAGGGCAAGCTGTAAAAACAGCTCCCCACCCCTATTTTTTACCTAAGAGCACTCTTAGATCTGTAAAACTAAATAGTTACCAGTACTTACGTTGAGTGATTTATCTGAACTTGAACTGGGGATATGTTTCCCTGACACAACTCCTTCATTACTAACGCTGGTTTAAGAGACCTTCATGCTCTATCTTGGGCTGTGGTTCCATGACAATTCAAGTTTCTCCAAGTTGACTCTGCCACAAGAGATCCTACTCTCAGCTGAGTAAATGTTGTTGGGCTGGCTCAGATCACTGAAGTGGTAGAGCAGCTTGGGATTATGTGCTGGAAAAAGTGGTGGTTTAAACTGGTTTGAACTGCTGTAGTTCACCCTCAGATTATTTTCACTGTTGCTTTACATTGCCTAAGTACTGAATTCCACCACGAGGGTGGTCTTGATCTTTCTTCCTGCCCTTGGGCTAGCTCTTCTTCAGTCATGCTTGCACCAGTATTAATGATCTCCATGAAAATATGTTGCTTTTCTGGAGGGAGGGTGGTATGAGTGAGACTGGTTGCTTGAATCAGTTCTTTGATATGGTTCATCATTCATTAGTGCTAATGCTGGCAAGAGAGAGGCTGAGATTTGGTCACTGGAGTGGGGGAAATAGGGTGGGAGTGCTCTAGGTATGCCTTTCAGTAGCAATTTGTACAGATTGTGGTGTCACAGTTGCCTTACAATGTGCTAGTTCAGCTGTCAAGCTTTAAGCCTGATCTGTGGAGTGTGGTTTTACAAAATGGTGTTTCAAAAGAGAAGCCTACAGCTTCTGAAGTGCAGAGGGAAGCATTAACCTCCAGGGAATGGGAAGGAAGTTCCTTGCAGTGTCTGCACTGCTGGAGGACTCGTCACAAAAGTGCATCCTGAGCGCAGCAAGCATAGACCAAGCTGACTTGCTTTAACACTACTGAAACAGTTTTGGTAAATACTGTATTAAACTAGGGATTGGTTAACAGGTTCAGGAGGTGTTCAGTTTGTAATCTGGTTGAGCCCCAGCATGTAGACTGTTAAAGCAGCTTGTCTCATACATGAAGTGCAGCATTCAGAGCAGTCCAGCTTGATTGTGTTCGTATTTTTATCTGAAGTTGAATAGATCCTTGAAAGTGCTATCAGTGCTTGTATGTGCAGTTGGGTCCTTGAAGAAAATATTTCTGTAAAAGAATAATTGGTGCAAATGTTACCTTGGAATGCTTATTAGCAGTAGATTTATTATGCAGTGCCCTTCGTTCTCAATTCATGTTTAGCATTACAATATTTTAACAGAAACAAACCTTATTTCATATCTGCAGTGACTCCTTGGAGAAGGGTTATCCTTAAGCATGCCTTAGTGTTGGGACTCAGTTCTTCATTGCAGCTGTTATGAGTTAAAAGTTTTTAAGGAAAAAAAGATTTTGTGGATAGTTTGAGCACTTTGGAGGGCTTAAAGGCCAAGAAATGTTTAAGAGAAACACTGAAACACAAGTTCACATCACAAATTTCTGCAAACTGTATCTAAACAACCGAGAAGGGTTTTAATGAAATGCTATGGGAGAAGTTACAGGTGATGATGGTGGAGATCAGGTTAGGTGGTTATGGGTTCCTTTTGCCATTGATGTATATGCCAAACTTGCTGTTCTGGGCTTTTGAGACATTAGGTGTCCATGTGCAAAATATTGAGTCAAAATAAAATCTCTTGGCCGATGTTGCACTTTGTAGTTAGGGATGCTTTGTCATAACAAAAGTTTTTCTAGATTATTGTTTTAGTGAATTTTTTAAAAGCACTGGTATTTGGCTTCTCATCTTTTTCATCTTTTATGAAATAATGGCTTTGTGTGAAGGGTCATTTCAAAAGCGGCAAACTAGATATACTGATTTTTCTGTATAATTTTTTTCCTGATGTCTTTAAGTGCAGTTTGGGATTTAATTTATACCATCTGATCAGTTAATATTTTTGGACGGCTTTATGTTTGTCTTTTGTGAAGTATAGTTTTTAACTTCTGTACTTCATAATTGTGACTGTAGCTCTGTTTGATATAGTGAGCTCTACTAAGAGACTTCAACCTTTGTGCCCCTCCCTTGAGCTGTAAGGTCTGGCAGTGAAAGATAAAGCAATTTGAAATTCCTTAGGCTTCTAGAGGGGTGAATGTGTCTTGTAATTGAAATTGCGGTAATAAGTATAGCTCTATGAATTCAGTAAAAACATAAAGTACTTTAAAGTCCCTTTGGCAAATATAAAGGATAACAGGATGTAAACCATTCTCAATAGTTTTCAAGATTTCCCAGTTTTTTTAATTGAATGAAAATCATATTTGCTTGTTTCCTAGGCAGGAAGGGAGACACTGCATTTTTCCAGCACGTGTTTGAAGTTGGTGTAGGAGCTGACTCCATATCTTTCAACCCATGTCTTGAGTTGGAGTGAGAACCAAACCTAGGTTTAACGTAGTTCTTCTTTTAGTGTTCCTGTTATATAGATAAATTATTGCCACAATGAGGAAGAAATGAAAATATGAGTAATTCTTTCAGGCTGAAGCAATTGTATTCTTTTTAAAATCCTATTCTATTTGGAGAGAAAATGTTTCATTTAATAATTTTGTTTTTCTTTATGCAGGAATAAAAAACTACTCTAACTGGCCTACCATCCCACAAGTATACCTCAATGGTGAATTTGTTGGTGGCTGTGATATACTCCTCCAGATGCATCAGAATGGAGATCTCGTAGAAGAGCTGAAGAAGTTAGGAATCCGCTCAGCACTTCTGGATGCAGAAAAAGACCAAGACAAAAAGTGAAACGAGCTAAAAAAGATGCTGTGACAGGAATAAAGAAAATCAATAAGAACTTGTTACCAGTAAAGCCTTATGTACTTTAGCTTAAAGAAGGCATCTTTTTGAACTGACACTAAGGTTTATCAGTGGATGTCTGTTAGCTCATGGTAAATGTAGTGATCTCAGTATTTTGGTTTATGGATATTGTGAAAATTCTAGTATAACCACTGCACTGTAAAGCATACATTTGTGGAAATTGTTTTAAAAAAAAAAAGTACACTTCTAAAAACATTCTCTTGATTGAGGCAGGAGTAAACCAAAAGAACTAATAATATTATTTTTATGGATTTTGAGTGTATGTTTTTGTTCTTTGTTACGTGAACATACGCAAACAGTGTTTGCATTCCCTTGCTCCTCTTGAAAAAGTGCTAAGTAATTGTGCATATTTTTTGTATAACTCCTGATGGTAAGACTTCCTGAGAGCCTGTAAGTTTTATCTCATATGATATAGGAGAAAATAGTCTTCAAACAGTACAAAAGAAAACATGATATGACAGCGCATGAAATACTTTTATTCCAAAGGGTAAAAATAAACACACTAGTACAAATACATGTATAATGGTCATTATTACTTTGTAATTTTCTGTTATCTTTTATAAGATGGCTAAGAATTGTGCCTAAAGATTTTATAAAACCTTTTCTACCTCTTGCAAAGTAGCTTTCCCCCCTGCTTGTATACACTTTGGGTATTGCAGTTCCTCTGTGTCAGTGCTAAAATGTGGGAATTTTTTAAGACTTCAGTATTCTAGTTTGCAGTAGTACAGCAGAATACTTCAGTAACTACTGCATTATTTGGTAGTTACTAAGTTATCTCTTTAGATTTGTTGTATTTCCAAGTATTTGCTCTGGACTGCTGTGCTTCGTAGAACATGGTCTTCAAACACGGGATAAACAGATGAAATGTGTCATGGAGATAAGATTAAAAAAAAAAGCACAGCAGAAAGGCTACTGAATAGATAAGTGTTTCTTTGTTGGAAACTTTCTGAAGTCTTTGAGTAACTATCAAATCCTGTTTCCCTAAGTAAAAACAAATCATCTTAAGTAGCGTAGCTTCAGCTGTGCAGCAATACTGCTAAGGTTAAAAGCTAACCAAGCTGTTTCTAAAATCTTTTATTAATATAGAACAGTGAATGGTTTGCATGTGAATTAGGCAAGTGATTGAAAATAAACTATTTTATGTAATTGTCTACAATAGTTCCTTCTTATTTGAAATGACTACTGTAATGAAACTGGTACTGCTTTTGATGGAAAACCTAAAATGTGAGTAAGGAAAAAACTGTCAGTGGAAGAGGAGGTCAGGACTGTAACTGGTAGATGAGAGATTTGATGCATGTTCTAGTTTTATCTCTCTCCTGTCCACTTGAGCAAGCTGTCTAGTGGGCAAAGTATATACTTGTACAGCCTTCACAGAATTTGCAAAATGTGTGCTGGTTACAGTAAACGTACTGTATAGTTTGAGGACAGTCAGTATCTCCCAGATTAAATAGTGTGTATGTTCTCTGTATTCTCGTTTATGAAAGACCTGCTCAGCTCCAGTAGAAGTGAGTTGAGAATGAACACTGATCATGAATAAGCTGTGTTCAGAGGCAGTCATTTGTGATTGTTAGTTATGTATATATGAGTGCAAGAGTTTTTTTGTTCATATTACCAAATCACATTCATGAAATGCAAAGCTCTAGTTCAGCTTTACCTCTCTTGGAATTCTAGCTAAATGAGCTTCCTAGCAGCTAATCTTTCATGAGTGGTTTTTGCCATTCTGAATGTAAAATGAAGTTTGGAAAAATACATGAATTCCAAAAGGTTTTGGTTGTTCGTGTGAAAAGACTAATTGAAATGGATGTACACTGTAGACAAAGAATAAGGTAACTTGAAGAAAAGCCAATTATTTTTTACGTCAATGTTTAATTCTTAGTCTGGCTACTAAATCTATTTTAAAAAGACCAAAGAAAAACAAACAACAAAACCTCAAATCTGCTGTTTCATGGAGCTCTATTCTTTATTCTTCTGTGAGAGTTGAATATTTTTCAGTATTATATGCTACTGGTTTAAAATAAAGGTAATTGTGGTATTGTCAGGTCTTCTTTCTCCTCTGAGCAGCGATTTTTTTTTTTTCTCCCTGCACAAGCTTCTGCTACTGAAAGAAACTATGAATAGTTTTTCTGCTTTCTCTACTTCCTTCTTTTTTTTTTTTAACTATTAAGTTAAAATTTTGTATAAACAAGTAAGAGTGGTACCAGAAATTGTGTATAACAAAGCCACAGGAGGAGGTACGTAAAATGTCACTTTTGTCTGCATTTCTGTACAAGCTGTACTTTTCCAGGCTCCACGTGCATGAGCAGTTTTTACATGTTACGTCTATGTAAATACTCATGTTAATCTCATTGCAATAAAAAAAATCAGCACCTACTTAAATTATAAAACTTCAGATGCTTACAAAGAGGCTTGTTTGGGGAGTTGGTTGAGACTTTCCCCAACAAACTAGTTCTTAGGTTGATAATTTTAGAAAACTGGCAGTACTCTGCTTAATTAGCTGTCTTTGAGGACAAAATTATGTCTCGTTGATGAGAGATTTGCACCCGCTTTTCTCATACTCTTCGGCAATGAGAGAAGGCATCTGGTAACTGTGGAGTCTGGGTGACAATGTCCTGAGCTCATACTGGGGGGCTTGTGCATGAAGAGTTTGTGACTGGGAGGATGGGAAGGGTTGCGAAGGGGAAAGGATGGCTCCCACAGGAGGAGTGACTTGTCACAGGAGGCAGCAAGTGAGGGAATGCCGCAGCAAGTGGCAGGAAACCACTGGGCATTGCTGCTTGTGCTTCCCTGATTGCTCCGCAATAAAACGGTGGCAGAAGAGGTAACAGCTCAGGAGCGCAGACTGGGAAGGCTGGCTGAGAACTGGCAGGGAGCTGACCTTGTGTATTGGGTTTAAGTGGTAAAGGTTTGGTAGCAGGGGGGCCACAGGGGTGGCTTCTGTGAGAAGATTCCAGAAGCTGCCCCATGTCAGATAAGAGCCAGCTCCAGCCAGCTCCAAAAGGGACGCACCGCTGGCCAGACCTGAACCAATGAGCGATGTTGTTTGCGCCTCTGTGAGAGCATATTTAAGAAGGGGAAAAAACTGCTGCGCAACAGCAGCTGGGAGTGAGAGGAGTGAGGAACAGCCCTGCAGACACCAAGGTCAGTGCAGAAGGAGGGCAGGAGGTGCTCCAGGCGCTGGAGCAGAAGTTCCCCTGCGGCCTGTGGTGAGGACCATGGTGGAGCAGGCTGTCCCCCTGCAGCCCATGGTGTACCACAGGGAGCAGATCTCCACGCTGCAGCCCATGGAGGAGCCCACGGTGGAGCAGGTGGATCTGGCCTGAAGGAGGCTGCAGCCCATGGAGAGCCCCCGCAGGAGCAGGCTCCGGGCCGGACCTGTAGCCCGTGGAGAGGAGCCCACGCAGGAGCAGGTGATCCGGTGGGAGCTGCCACCCGTGGGGGACCCATGCTGGAGCAGTTTGCTCCTGAAGGATGGACCCCGTGGTACGGACCCATATTGGAGCAGCTCTTGAAGAGCTGCAGCCGGTGGGAAGCCCACGCAGGACCCGTTCGGGAAGGACGGCATCCCGTGGGAGGGACCTCACGCTGGGGCAGGGGAACAGAGAGCGACCACGAAGGAGCGGCAGAGACGCAGCGATACGGACTGACCGCAGCCCCCATTCCCTGTTCCCCTGCGCTGCTGGGGGGGAGGAGGTAGAAGAGGGTGGATGGGGGGAAGGGGGTTTTAGTTTGCTTTTAGTTTCTCACTGCTCTAGTTTGCTAGTTATAGTAATAAATTATACTAATCTCCCTATGTTGAGTCTGTTTTGCCCGTGACGATAATTAGTGAGTAACTTGCTTGTCCTTATCTCAACCCTTCAGCCCTTGACCATCATATTTTCTCCCCCTGTTTCTTTGAGGAGGGGGAGTGAGCGAGCGGTTGTGGTGGAGGTCGCCTGTTTAGCCGGGTAAAACCACCACACCTTGCCATCTGCCTCTGGTGAAGAAAGAAGCAAATCTGCCTGCTCCTGAGGTTTGCCGATGTACAAATACATCTCGGTACAGAAGGCATCAAGGCTATGAACGAGCATTGCCACCTGGATGGCTTCTCCTGATCGAGGCTGGTCATACCGAGTTGCCAGCTCCAGAAATGCCCTGGGAGTCCCATTACTGCTCTCTGCAGTTCTCGTGTGTCATACCAGGTGGGCATCCTGGCTGGCTGCTCCTCCAGTGAGATGCTTCTGGACTCATTTTGGCAGTGTTGTGCTACTGAAGGCTTGTAATGAGAGGGATGCATGTAAACCATTACCTGTTCTTATTATTTTATTAGTATAGGACTGTAGTATGAACGTTTGCCAAACTATAAAGTTTTCTACTATTATTGTAATTATTTATATCATCTGAGGGTGCCTGTGGTACTGCTGCTGTGGTAAAAGGCTGAGCTAAGTGACCTGTTCACCAAATCATAAATTAAGGTAATCCTTTGCATCTTGTAACACTTCTCACCTGTTACATATAAAGCAAAGTGGTTTGATTTAAGTAAATGAGATCGTTTATTGAATGCAAGCAACCTGATTCCTGACAGGTTAAACTTTCACCGACGAGGGGTGGGTTTCTTTGCTCTTGTTGAATTGGTAGGGGGGGTGGAGGCAGATGGAAGTAGGTTATGAACGTTTGCTTATTGTCTTACTAGTTTTCATTTGGGAGAATTCAAATCAGTTAAACCAAAAGTTGTTTCCCAGAGAAAACAAGCTGTTACCAGTTCCTAACATCCTAATGGGTTGCACAGTAAATGTGTTTTTCAGTGTTAATGTCCTTTTCCTTGCTTTAACTTTCTAGTAAATGTTCTGTGTTTCTTTTCTGTCATGAAAAAATAAGTTCATATGGTATAAAATGTCCTGAAATATTTGAAGTGCCTTTATTTGGGTCAATTAACACAGAGGCTCATTTGCATGTTCTGAGTGTATTCAGAGATTCTTTTTTAAAAGGTGGGCTAGAAGTATCTGACAGGATTTTTTCCAGGAGTCTCTCAATGCTAACAAAGTGCATGGAAAACAAAGTGTGGGAATGTGAAATCAGAGAATCACACCAAGGAAAACCTCTCCTGAGCTGGCATTAAGAATCCAGTCAAGGCGTTTTTAGTGCCTGCATCCAAGAATGGCAATATTAAAATGTAAACCTTGCAGCCTGAACAATAAATCCCTGTCCAATAGTTCCCTCTATGGCCCCCCCCAAAAAACAAATTTCCTTACAACAGGCTTTTCAACATCCATGTTACAGGATTATATAAACAAAAAATGCTCATTTGTTACAAGACAAGCACCACTTCTTAAAGTCTCTGTAAGCAAAGGTAGAAGGACAACGAGGAAAGTTAGAGTATTTGAAGTTTTCTGGGTGGTTTATAGTGCTGGCTGGTGAGTCGAGCTTGCTTTTTGTCTGAAAGGGTGGAGATGAGAAGCATGGTCTGGAGGAGACTGGTGTTTGTGGTTGGGTTGTGAATTTTTGCTGGGAGGCTGCTTGTTCCACTGAATAGTGCTGTCTTACTGCACTGAGCTCTCCTACATGGCCTGCTTGTGGCTGCAGAAGCCACTAAGTGATTTAATTGCTTGAGGCCTATCCCCATGTATGAAAACTAGGTTTTAGCTACAGTGAAAAAAGGACTAAGTAGGTAAGGATTCAGTCTTTATTTTCAATAATTTGTTTTTGAAAGGTATATACAAAACCTCACATTTTAGATTCAGGCTTTATCTGATTTAAGCTAAAATAAAAACAAGAACCTTTGTATTGTTGGTGCAGAATCTGTGCTGTTTCGGGGTGGAGGGTAGGGTGTCATTTCCAGGCAGTCTTTGCTGCTTTTTTTTTTTTTTTAAATGTTTCTTCTTGATAAAGTTCTCTGTGTTCTTGTACCACAAGTATCGAAAGCAGAATTATAAGCGTATATATATCCTGATTGATTTAGGAGTAAGGGAAGAGCTTCAGATTTATAAACTCTGCCTCATCATTCAGCTTCTCTCAAAGGTCTTGTTTCCCTGGAACTAAGGGAGTGAGCTGGGAGCAAAGGCAGTTTCAGTTAGGAAGACCACAGCATTGTATAAAACTTGTGGTACTAGTCGGGTGTGCCTGAAAAGAAGGGTGCTGTGTTGTGCATAAAGAACAAAAATTCATATCTTCCTGGTTTTGAAGATTGCTTCTGATTAATCAGACACCAGAAATGCTTGCAGGACTGCTAGCTTGTGCTCCCCTCTCAAGAAGAAAGAAAACCTCTCAAGGGCAACTTTTTTTTTTTTTTCCCTCAAATGATTTGAATGTTTTAATACCTTTCAAAACAGAGCAGAGTACGTAAACACAATATGCTTCCTTAAGGACAGAGGGAGTTGCTTGAAACTTGTTTCTCTGACTTTTGAAACATGTGCCATAATTTCCAAAGTATTCTGTGAAACTTAAATATGTGCAGGTGGTGATGGTTTGTAGGGCCTCAGAAGAATTCAAGGGCCAGGTTCAATATTCATTTTGAAACAGCTTTGTTAATTAAAAAAGTCGCTTCAAACAAGTGAAGGAATGGTAATGATTTTTTTCATAGTTGCAGCTGTTCTGCATACAAAGCCATGAGAGTTCTCCTACACACACACTGAGACGCTTGTATGTATGTATGTTTTTATAGTTATAGCCTGTCCTTTCTAATGTAAAGCTTGCAAAGGGGACTGACTGAGCATCTTTTAAAGATGTGCTCCTGTAAAATTTTACTGGACATTTAATAGTAAATTGAGTCAAAAAGGCTTTGAAGGAGTGTTGAATTAAGAATAATTGAATTACACTTCTTGCTTGTAATACAAGCCCATTCTTCAAAGCACAAAGGAGTTTTAAATACAATTTAGCCCCAAAACAGTGAAATAGGGCACTCAAATGTTCATTTTACAGGCAATTATAAGCTGAGGTACAGAAAAATAATTAGTTAGTTGTACTATAACAGCTACAGTTTTGGAGTCTTTTGTCTTAAACCTACGACTTACTGAGTGAAAACACGTGCTTTTATAGGGTATGTCAACAAGCATTTTAGAGTTTTCATGTCAAATCCACACTACAATACATACTTTTGAAATACCACTTGTCAGTCAAGATCTCCTAGTTGAATGGTAGTACTATGAAGTGCAGTGTTTCTGGTCTTACCCACCCTTTCACTTGTCAGAAATCTGAACAACTATTCAAGTATTTTTTATTGTTTTATTTCTCCTTAAAGAAAATGTAGGTAATCTATGAAAAGTGGTGGTACTTGATTACTTCGAAGAGAATGCGGTCCGTGCAGACTGGGTACGTATTCAGACCCTCACAGCTGAGAGAGGACCGCTTTTAGGGCCCGTGTTAGCAGTGCCAGGTGCTGCTGATGCTAGGAAGAGGCAGGATCTGGGACGCGCACTCCTGCGGCGCTCCGGGCGTTCGCCATCCCGGCTCTGGGCTGGGCTCCCGGCAGCCGAGCGCCGAGGCCACCCAGGAGATGGTGCTCTTGAACCGGCGAACGGCACAGCCCTGACCCAGAAGCATCCTTTAACGCAGCCCTCCCTGTTTTCTCTTTGCGTTGCACGTTGATTTTTGGAATCCCTGTTTTCTTTGGGGAGAAGAATGTGCTGGTGTTGAGCCCGGAGTGTATTCCCACCTGATCCGTAATGTGATTCCCAGGCAGGCGATCCTACGCCCTCGACTGAAATGACGCCGGTGCTCAGAGATGTTTTTTTCCTGGACTGTATGGCTGGCAAGATGCTAGAGCCGAGCAGGGAGCAGCTTTGTGGCTAATTGCCCTGACCAGAGCCTAGGACGTGCTCTGCCCAAGCCAAGCGTCCATCGGGTGCCGGCTCCCCTGCTGCCAGGGGTGGGGAGCAGCACAACCGCACGCAGGGGCTCCCCGCCATCCCGCAGGACAGCCTGTCCCCACGGACACGCGTCTCGGAAAGGTAAGGGCCACTCTGTTTTGGTGGGGTGGAGCAGTGCCATTTGGCTGCTGGCTGTGGCACGTGCGGGATGCGAAAAGCTGAGGTGCCACGCGGCTGCTCAGCTCTTGCACACCCTCACCCCATGCTGGTGAGGCGGGAAGAGGGAATTTGGATGTTTTTTTGAGCCCAGAGTGTCTCAGTGGGGAGTGGCAAGAGGTCAGGTGGTTGCAGTGGAGTTTTCTGTGGATTTACCATCCTCTCATTGGGTCGAGAGGCTTTGGATTTGGTCAGAAAAGACCAGAAGGAGCTGGATCAGAACAGCCAATGCCCTGGTGGTCACTGGGCCTTGGCAGAATATTTGATAGAAAAGTTCAGTAAAGGCCTCTTCCCCAGTTGCAGGATGGCTAAACTCTGAGTGTGTGTGGTGTTTTTTTTTTGTGTATGTAGCCAGTGACTGGGGTTTTATGCCGTATAAATCCACCAAGTCTCCTACCCGTTTTCTATCTGAACTGGCGTTACCAAAATCAGGTCTTTGCGCTTTCAGACCGAGAGGCAGGCAGCAAGCTGGCTGCCGGTATTCGGATGGTTTACAAGGCCTGGCTAAATGCAGCTGTGTCCTGCTGCGGCGGTGTCTTGAGTTCGCTGCACCCGCTGCTCCGTGGCTGAAGGGCGCACGGTGGTGGGCGAGGAGCTCGCCATCCCTGCAGGATGGCCGAACCACCTGCGTGTGGACGCGCCGGGGGGGCCAGGCCGGGATGCGGATCACTTTTGTTGTGCTGCATGTCATCTCATCTCTTGCTAAACTGTTAACGATGATTCAGTGTTTGGCTTTACCAGTGGCAGGCAGAGCAGTATAAATTCTTGTTGCCTTTTCCATGGCCAGAGGTAGGCTGATTATTTCTCTTTTTTTTCCGCCAACTACTTTAAATCATTTATTGTTAGCAAGCTCTGCTGACACATTTTGGGGTCTCTTGCTGCCTGAGTAGTCATTTGGCAACTCAAGAAGGGGGAGCGGGGCAGGCGTGAGGTGGGGAGGCTCTCTTGCCCAGCAGTAACAAGGTGCGTCAGCAGCTGGGAATCAAAAGAAAATCATAAGGGAGCTTCTATCTGTTTAGGAGGAAGTGTAACAGAAATAAAGTAGCCTGGAGCAAGCCTGCTCAAACACCTTTGCCTCTCGTTTGGACTTGAGGTACTGTTCAGCTTGCTTTGCTGAAGAGCTGTCGGGTTTTATGTCTGGGACGGGATGTTGCTCAAGGCCAGGCTCAGGACTGAGTGCTCTGAACATGAGAGGGTCTAGGCCTCAGACCACAACTTTAGCTCCATCAACATGGTCCTGTGCATTTCTACCTCAGGAAAAACACCCTCTTCCTATATATTAAAGGAGTGTCTCGTCAGGCACCAGGCTGTAAGTAACATTTTGTTTTAAGAACTATGCATTTTGCACTATACTCTCTTGGATAAAATAAAATGCTAAGGACCAGCACAGTGACTCAAACCTAGGTGATCTCTCTCCTCTGAGACCCCAAACCATCAAGTTATAGTGCTTCACCCCAGATACTTTGCCATTTTTCCTCAGCCAGGAACCCTGCTCCAACAAGAGGGAGAGCGTGTACCCTTTTTTCCTGGATGCTATTGCCTTACATGGTGGCTGGGTGCTTCCTGCAAGGCGGGCGATGCTGGCTTGACCTCCCTTGTGTACAGCCTTTCTATGTCCGGAAGCAAATAAGGCAGCCTCTACCACCAGGTTGTTGCTGGTATGGATTTCATGCTCCAGGTTTTCCAGCTGCTGCCTAGTTTCTGCTTCTGGCAGGTCTAAAAAAGGTGTAGGTGCCTATCTATTCAGCCTGGATCAGAGTCATAAGTATATACGGATTTCAGATCAAAGTTCCCTTTTTTTAGGTGCTTAAATCCTGAAATCCTGATTTTTTTTTTTTTTTTTGGTTCTTGATCTTAAGAAATATGCAGGAAGGAATTCAAGATGAGATTGCATCTGAAGCTGCTAATAATCATATTAACGTAATGTGGTCTAGTAGCTTAGTGAGGGATAAAGCACAGAAAAGTGGTGGTGAAATTTGGACTGCAGAACATTCATATTTTGGTAACGTTGACAGGGTTAGCCAAGAAAGCTCCTGAGGGAAAAGTACAGGAAGAAAAATCCTTAAAGATGCCATGAATTGAACTTAAGAACAATGATAGAGTCTGGAGGGCATGTACATTGCTAACAAAATTAATACAAGGCAGGCAAGGAGTAAACCAGTACAGTTGAATGGCAGGCTTGAGGTTTTTTTCCAGATTTGAAAATATAACCTTAGCTTTCCTATATGTTGGTGTATTAATTAGCGTAAAGACTAGATGAGAGAGGGAACTAAAAGGAAATACATGTAGACTGCAAACAGCTAGAGGTATAAAACAAAACTGCTTTAGGATTATTCCTATTCTGTCAAATGATAATTAATTGGTAGGTCAGAAACTGGATCACTGAAGATTAAAGGTAGAAATTAAAGAAGATAGACATTGAGAATCTAAATGATTTCTTTGCATCAGTCTTCAGCACAGAGAATATTAGAGCCATACCCACTGGGACTTGCTCTTTTCTAGTAATCAAGACGTGTCAGAAGAAGAGCTGGAACAAATCAATAACTTAAAAAACAGTAATTCACCAGCTCCAGATGGTACTTTGAAGAGTTCTGAAGGAACTCACTATGAAGTAGCTGATCTGCAGCAAAAATATGCCTTCCCTAATTAAAAATAGCTATTCTATTGAAGAAGTGGGAGGTAACAATTACATCTGTAGTTAAAAACAGGATTGAGATAATCCGAGGCAGCATATTCTTTTTACCTAGCCATACATTTCTGCTTTATAAACTGGCTGAAAAGAGAAGGAAAGTAGGAGAATAATAATTTAAAAGAAAAGGGAATATGGTGACATGTTAGGATCTAAAGAGCAAGGTTTCAGCAAATTAAAATCATGCCTCATCCATTAATCTGTTATAATTCCAACTGTGCTAATCTAGTCATAGACAAGGAAGAAGCAATTAACTGTAATTTAGATTAACGCTAGGAGTACCTTTGACCTATGTAGGATACCGCAAACCAAAGAGGAGCTTGCTGCATAGCTCTTGGGCTGATGTGACCATCTTGGGCTGGTGTTCAAAAAACCCTGACCATCCCTGGCATCTCCATGCTGCATCAGTACTGTGACATGTTACTTCTCTGGGATGGTGTGATCCTACCCAGGTGATACCAAGGCCCGTTTTCAGCTGTTCTGGGAGACAAGAAACCAAGAAAGGGAACAAGTGATCCATTTCAGGGCGCTGAGAAAGATACAGAAACTCTGCTGCTAACCTAAGTTAGGGGTAAGGTTCAGAAAAGGTGAATATTGGTGAGAAAAATGACATGCTGCTTTTAAATTTTATGTCCTCCAGAGGATGCAAAGGCTTTTCTAGGGAACTGCAGAAAGGCAAAGAAACTGAAAGCTGAGGAGCAGCAGGCACTGTGGTTAGTCTGCAGGACACAGCAGCTCTCGGGGATCGGAATCCCCCAGGCTGGGCAGCTGCGCTGCGTGGGGGCCCTTCCTGCAGGTAGCACCAACATAGAAGCTTTGTGGTGAATGCATGCAAGGGGAAAGAAAAACATCAACAAAACAATCTCCAGTTTGTTGGATAAAGCCTGGGTTTGGCTCTCTGAATCCTCTTTACCTCTGTCAGTGGCACTTGGTAGAAGTACATATATATAT
>VXAL01002921.1:20089-31211 GCA_013399475.1 Chauna torquata | reverse complement strand
AGAACTTTTTAACATTATTTTGTTTAGTGGTATCAAAACTCTGTCTTCTGATTTTTACCTTTTTCTACTGTATATGTTCGTGACGATTTCTTTTTTTTATGTGTTATATCATCAAAGATGTGTACATGTGGCATGCTACACTGTTTTGTTTTGAATTTTGTTTATTTTAGCACCTGTTCTAAATGCTTTTAGTGTTTTTTGATAAATATATTTGTGACTATTTCCAGTCCTTTGCTTTAATTGGAAAAATATATTTTTCTGAAGTCATTTGCATATCCATGTGCATAGAACTAATCAAATGCAACCCTCTAGATTAGCCACAGAATCTTTTATATTTTTCTTACAGTTCAGATTTTTTGTATAATTCATAATGCTTATCTAAACTTTTTAGTCTATCCCCAGTTTATACCCTAATTTATATTACATTATATTATTTTGTCCTGCAAAAAAATATCTATCAATATAGTTCACTATTTTTTGTGACTGAACAATGGAAATTCCACCAAGGACCCTTCTGGGAAAATCAGCTTTTATAACAGTTTAACTTGCACGGAATTAATTTCATTCTCTGTGACAAAAGCATTTCCTTTCTTATTTTTGTGTTTGTTATTTCTTATAGTTCAGTTTATTGAATGGCCTCTTTCTTCTTACGTGGCGAAAGGACAAGACCTGTGAGAGTGGGACTTAAAAAGCCAAGTTCTGAAAATTCAGTCTTCATTAACTCAGTGTTTATATCTATTTTGTTTTATTTCGCACTTCTCAGTTTTGATACGTAACCAATCTTTAGGCAAAGTCATATCAGGTATGTTTAGAGAAATCATAGTGAGGCATTTTGTTTTTTCTTGTCAATAGTGAAACACCTCTGTAGTAGCTTTTCATTTTGATGATCACCTGAAAACATGGGTTTCTCTCATATATATACAAGTCAGGTTTACTTCAATGTTTGAAGTAAGGAATGAAGGATTTTCTGAGTTTTTTTTTTTTTTACAGAATTATTTCAGTAATTTCACAGATTTTATCTTAGAAAATTCATTATTTTACTGTGCAGCATGGAACAGGAAGGAAGTAAACAGTAAAACAATGTCCCTGTCTCACCACAGCTCTTTGGCAGCTGGAATGTGTAAACTCACATTTGCTGTTTTGGCATTTGTTTTTGCTTAAGTGAATGTTCCCATTACATAGCAAAGCTTCTGAGCTGTATTACGGGAACACTCTGTATTAAAAAATAAGTCATGAACAAATGCAGCTATTATAAATCTACTGCCATATGTGAGATTGAAGTTTAAGTTCTTTTCATGATACTGATTTCTTAGTTCCATTATTTCCCAATCACAAAGTCACTAAAGAATGGCATTTTTCATGATTGCTTCAGATAGATTTTTCAGTTTAACGGTTATGGTGATACCATTCTCATCTGACATCCTAAATATTATTTTGTAAGTGCAGAGTTCACTGAATTTTAATGTCTTTTAAACTAGCATTTTGACCAAGTCCCAACTCTAAAGATTACTAATGGGTTGCACATTAGTGCATAACATTTTTTATGAAGAAATAATTATGAAGCAGAGCAAAATTGTTCACTCCTGTCTCAGTTCTAAGACTGAATTTTTAAATTTTAGAGCACATCATATTGTAGATTTTAGTTTCATCCAACAAAACAAAGAAATCCATTCAAAAAAAGTCCTAGTCCTTTTTAAAACAGTATATCCTTCCAACTAAGGGGGAAAAAAAAAAAAACCAAGGTGAAAAAGAAAGTGAGTGTTTACAATCAGGGTGAAATTTGCCTTTATTTGGGTTTTTGTTTGAAGAATTTTTTTTTTTTTTAGTAAATTATACAAAATGAAACAATTTTATTTATGTGCTGAAATCCTCACAAGGTTTCTGTTTGTTTCACATAGATTTAATATTCTGTTGCATAAAACCCCTTGACATTTGGAAGCATTCTCTCTTTTAACACGAAGAGAACATTGTGCATTGGTATTAAACATCACAAAAAATAAATTTCTCAGAAAGATCAGATTTTGCAAAAAGGTTTGAATGGGCTGCTGCATTTTAAGAACATTCTGACACAGCGTTTGCATATTTTGACATGTTGTTGACTCATCAGTCATTTGTTCAACTATCATGTTACGTAGCCAGATAAATACATAATACATGCAGCTAGATAAATATATAATATGGTGGGTGAACAACTGGCTAACAGGTCGGGTTCACAGAGTTATAGTAAATGAGGTTACATTAGACTGGCAACCAGTCACTAGTAGGGTTCCCTAGGGCTCCATTTTAGGGCCAGTTCTCTGCAATGTTTTCATAAATGACTTGGACATAGGACTTGAAGGTGTACTGAGTAAGTCTGTAGATGACACTAAATTGGGAGGAGCTGTTGACTCCGTCGAGGTAGAGAGGCCTTGCAAAGAGATCTTGACAAATTAGAGGGCTGGGCAATCACTAACAATATGAAGTTTAACAAGAGCAAGTGCTGGTTTCTGCACCTGGGAAGGGGCAACCCTAGATATACGTACAGACTGGGGGATGAGAGGCTGGAGAGCAGCCCTGCAGAAAGTGATCTGGGGGTTCTGGTCAACAGCGAGTTGAGTATGAGTCAACAGTGTTCCCTGTCAGCCAAAAGGGCCAACTGTACCCTGGGGTGCATCAAGCACAGCATTGCTGGCTGGTAGAGGGAAGGGATTGTCCAGCTCTGTTGTGCCCTTGTGAGGCCTCGCCTCAAGTACTGTGTGCAGTTTTTGGCACCACAGTATAAGAAGGACATGAAACTATTAGAGAGCGTCCAAAGGAGGGCAACAAAGATGATTAAGGGTCTAGAGGGCAAGAAGTATGAGCAGTGGCTAAAGTCACATGGACTGCTCAGCCTAGAGAAGAGTAGACTGAGGGGAAACCTCATGGCAGCCTATAGCTTCCTCATTGAGAGGGAGCGGAGGGGCAGGAGCTGATCTCTTCTCTCTGGTGACCAGCAATAGGACCCAAGGGAATAGCATGAAGGTGAGACAAGAGGAGGTTCAGACTGGATGTTAGGAAAAGGTTCTTCAGTGAGAGAGTGACTGGGCACTGGAACAGGCTCCGCAGGGAAGTGGTCACGGCACCCAGCCTGCCGGAGTTCAAGAAGAATTTGGACAACGCTCTCAGACATATGGTCTGATTTTTGGGTGGTTCTGCATGAAGCCAGGAGTTGGACTTGGTGATTCTTGTGGGTCCCTTCCAACTCAGGATATTCTATGATTCTACGATTCTACGATTCTATTATATACCAAGATGGCAAAGCAAATTTAATGTTCTTTGTATTTTGACAATAGTTCTTTAATTAACACACTTGTATCACTTAATGATGCTATGACAGTGGGGCAGACCAGTGTTTAAAATTTAGAGCTGTAATCTGTGAAATCCGAATTTGCACTCTGTGTGGTACAAGGATGGGTGGGTATTTACAAGATGCTGCTAAGGCCAACCATAGTCTCATCAGGGACACATCAGAAAACTCAGCTACTCAAGCAAAGAAAAACACAGTTAAATTGTTAGTGGTTGCAATTTTAAATTATGCATGATTGTTGACAGCTCATAGTGTGAAGAAATGCTATGATGTTACAGTACAGATTTACAGGTTCTTCTTAAACCTTCAGTTTATCTGTGCTGCTCAGGGTGATACAGAGATCAAGTTGTGAAATATTCAGAGTTTGTTGTGGCTCATTTAGCTTTTTAGAAGCTGTTGACTTATTTTGCCATATTTTATGATCTTGTGCTGCTGTTCGTGTACTAACACTACTCATGTACGTATGGCACAGCAGGAGATACAGTTTTACATCATTTCACTGGAACCGGACATCTTCCTGTTCCCATTGTACCCAGAATAGCACAGCCAACTGACAACACATTGTGTTTTGGAACTACCATACTAGCAAGAGCTGAAAAATAATATGGAATGCTGCAACCAGATTCAGAGGCTGAACCATATTGAGGCAAGCCACAGTGGGTTTGGTACATGCAGAATGCTCCCAAAGTAGAAAGGAAATTGTCTTTTCCATTGTTTATCTTTACTCTTATTCATCTCCCTGGCCTAGACCAGCTACAGTCTTCTGCTAAAGTTTCCATCAAATTGTCAAGCCATGGACTGTTTCTAGAGCTAGTATAAATACCGGATCACTGAGATTTGCCTACCAGGCTCTCTACTGATTGCTGTTCCCTTTCCCAGCCATGGGCCTGGTTTGCTGGTATAGGCGTAGTCAAAAGGCGTCACCATACTGTTTACCATGTGTTGTAATTTAACCCTGACAGACAGCTAAGTACCACAAAGCCACTTGCTCAATCTCCCCAGGTGGGATGGGGGAGACAATCTGTAAGGTAAAAGTGCAAGAACTCATGGGCTGAGATAAAGACAGTTCACTAAGTGAAGCAAAAGATGTGTGCACAAGCAAAGCAGAACAAGGAACTCATTCACTACTTCCCATGGGCAGGCAGGTGTTCAGCCAGTTTCAGGAAAGCAGGGCTCATCATGTGTAGTGATTTCTTTGGAAGACAAATGCCATAACTCTGAACATTGCCCCCTTCCTCTTTCTTTACCCCAGCTTTTATTGCTGAGCATGATGTCATATGGTATGGAATATCTCTTTGGTCAGTCTGGATCAGCTTTTCTGACTGTCTCCACCCAGCTGCTGTGCATGCCCAGCCTTCTTGCTGGCAGGTAGCACAAGAAGTAGAAAAGTACTTGAGTCTGTAAACACTGTTCTTCAACAACTCAAAACATCGCTGTGTTAACATCACATTTTTCATCAAAAATCCAAAACACAGCATCATACAAGCCTCTACAAAGAAAATTAACTCTATCCCAGCCAAACCCGTGACAATATCCACCCCTTATTCCATACCACTTTTGTCATGCTCAGGTCACATACTTTCCAATACATCCTCATTAATTACCACTCTTCAATTAATATACAGATATTATTCCCTTAGTCTAAAGACCAACCCTGTGAAATGTCCATAAAATGTCCATAAAATGTCCACTGAGTTCTTGTAGTCTGTGACTTAGCTTCTATCTGTTATTGTGGTTGATCAGGACAGGAGAGGTGGTATGTTGCATGGGGTTACTGGACACCAAAGCCAGCTCAGGTCAGATCACTGCTGCAGTTGCACTGCTTCTTGTGAGGCTCATTCTCTGTTGGTTGAAGCAGTTCCTGCTATAGAACTTCCTATAACATGCAACTCAAATCATGGGTTATAACAAGTTAAAGGTATATCCATCACAATCTCCACCTCTTGTCCTTTTGGACCAGGCCATAGGATTTAACATTGCAATGAACTCCTTCCCTCACTCTTGCTCCAGCCTGGGCTTGTCAGTTGGCCATACACCTTTGCTCCCATCCTTACCCTGGAAAGGATGTTGCATCAATGAGGCCTAAAAGATAGGGTTCCTCAAAAAGGTGGTAGCTAAAGTATACCACCAGAGAGCCTATTCCAGAGTGGAGACTACAGGACTGCAGAAATGAGATTATGGTCCTGCTGAAGACAAAGTGAAAGAGTGTTTGTTCTGGAATCACAAGTTCTGTGAGAGGAAACTGTCCAGGTCCAGGCTATCTGCTACTGCTAAAGCTGGTAAAGAGCAAGCAGTACTGGGCAGACATATGCCTTTTTCTTTCCGTTGGCTCAGGAAGCCTCTGTTACTGAGGAGCCCATTGTTCCCATTGCTGCTGCCAGCTCTGCTTCCACCTTTTCCTTAAGATATTCCATGCAGAAAAAAAAGGAGCTTGGAGATTAAAACTCTACTTAAGATCAAGAGAAGAAAAAATCCTGCAAGATTAAGAAGATTCTAACTTTCCGAGAGGAAGGTTGGATGTAAATCAACACACTTTGTACCTCAGCCTGTCTACAGAGTTGCATACTATATTACTCCATCTTGGTACATTATTTTAGGTCTGTAATAGAAGGGGCTTCAGTTTAGTTTGTTGCAGTTAGATGTGGGTTTTTTTTTTTTTTTTTTTTTTTTTTTTTTTTGATGGCTCAAAATGTTTTATGCAAGCAAAAAGAAGTCTGTGGCCTACAGTATATGTTGAACTTTGCTTCTTTAACAGATAGGTCTGGTGCTAAGTCACATAGGAGATAACATATTCTGAATACAACATATCTAAAAGCCTTATGTAAGAGATTTTAAAATTAATTGTATGTACCTCTCTGTTTGCCATCCAAATTTATCTAAAAGTATCTAAAGTGCCTCTGTAGATGCTCAGAATTTACCAAGATGATCATCTTAACAGCTAACAGAAGCCTAAATCAAATTGGGATGTGGAAACCTGACATTCCTTTGCTTGACCTTTAGACACAAGTTTGGATACAACATAGGTATCTACTGTTATTGACACAAGTTTCTGCTGTCATTTTTTAAGTGATCAAGAAAATCCAAGACATCTATATGCAGCTGACAGATATGATATAAATCCTCACTCTCTTCCTCTGCTCCAGTGTGGGATCCCTCCCACAGGATGCAGTCCTTCCTAAATTGATCCAACATGGACTTCCCACAAACTGCAGTTCTTCAAGACCGGTTCCAGTGTGGGTCTGTACCATAGGGTACAGTCCTTCAGAAATGGACTGCTCCAGCATGGGTCCCCCACAGGCAGCAGCTCCCACCACACCTCCTGCTCCAATGTGGGCTTCTCTCCATGAACTGCAGTTCTGGCCCAGAGTCTACTTCTGCATGGACTTTCCATGGGCTGCAGCTTCCTTCAGGCCATATCCACCTGCTCCACTGTAGGCTATTCCACAAGCTGCAGCATGGATATCTGATCTGCTGTGATACACCATGGGCTCCAGAGGGACAGCCTGCTCCACCACGGTCCGCTCCACAGGCTGCAGGAGAACTTCTGCTCCAGTGCCTGGAACAATTCCTCTACCCTCCTTCTTCACTGACCTTGGTGTCTGGAGGGTTGCTTCTCTCTGCATTTTCTGACTCTTCTCTCCCAGCTGTTGTTGTGCAGCATTTTTTTCCTTTTGTTAAATATGCTTTCAGAGAGGTGCAACCAGTGTCGCTCATTGGCTCACCTTTGGCCAGCGGCAGGTTCCTTTTGGAGGCAGCTGGAACCGGCTTTTACCTAACATGGGGCCATTTCTGGACTCTTCTCACAAAGGCCATCCCTGCTGCCCCCCGCTACCAAAACTTTGCCGTGTAAGTCCAACCTAAAACATTCACTGCTATTGTGATTTAACTTAGCACACAGCTAATCACCACACAGACCTTCACTCANAAAGCGATGCACAATGCAATTGCTCACCATCCACTGACTGATGCCCAGCCAGACCCCAAGCAGCAGCCTCCCCCATCTCCAGCCAAGTCCCCCCAGTTTTATTGTTCAGCATGACATCATATGATATGGGATATCCCTTTGGCTACTTTGAGTCAGCTGTCCTGGTTCTGTCCCCTGCCAGCTTCTTGTGCACCCCCAGCCTCCTTGCTGGCAGGGTGGTATGAAAAGCTGAAATGTCCTTGACTTAGTGTAAGCACTGCTCAACAACATTTAAAACATTGATGTGTTATCAACATTATTTTTCTCCTAAATTCAAAACACAGCATCATACCAGCCACTATGAAGAAAATTAACTCTTATCTCAGCTGAAGCCAGGACAACTGCCAAGACATAATTATGGAAATTCAGCCCTCAGCATGCTCCCAAAATACATGTCTTTTTAAGGTATTCACATATAGAGACAGCATAAATTACTAGTCATGCTTTCAAGCTTTAAAAATCCCTTATGTTTTTTGTAGAGTTAATCCACCCCTGGTTTAAATTTAATTTCATTATTACTACAAAAAATGTAAGTGATGAAATATCTTTTTTGTTTGTTTGTTTTGCTTTCTATTCTTAACTCTTTTCAGTCTTTGAACAAAAACAAGCAAGCAAACAAACAAAAAACGGGCTAAAACTTTGGACTAAAATGTGTTCAAGAGTAAAATTTTAAAGTGAGCAACCCCATATTAACCTTACGGTTTGTACTTTATTTTTCATAGAGTTGCTAAGTTTTGTATCTTTATAGTCCACTACAGTTTATTTTATGTTGATATATCTGACTGACAAATTTAGAGACAACAAATTAGTTAGACATCATGGCAAAATATCACGCAGAAAAAAAAAATCTTTTTCATATTGTCTAACATTTCTGAAAACATAGGGCAACAAGTAGACTGGCTTTGTCAAAGAAGAAATGCAGTTAAATAAATAATATTAATTTCTTTACATAAGGAAGTTATTGCTGGAAGAATTCTGAAATAAGTTTTGCAGAATAAAAACTAACTTGAAAAATTTTCCTCTTCATGTCAGATACTTTGTGGTTATTCTTTTTTTTGTCTTCACTTGTCTCAAAATAAACAAACAAACAAATAAATAAATAATAAAAATAAAAAATAAAAATAAATATGCATTGATTTTATTATTCCACACTGAAAATGCACCATAATTATAAGTCTTGCCCTGGAAGGTGAACCCATGGCGTATTTAGCATCACAGTAAGATCTGAGTTTACTATGTAAATGTCAGGGAAGTTATTCTGAATAACTGGTATCCCAAATTCACCAATGGTAAGGACTGTTAACTTCAGCTGTAGTGCAGCCTTCATTCAATGCCAGTATCTGAATCATTATTTGCAAATCATCTCCATAACAGATGAGAATCCTCACCTGATACGCTCTCTCAAATTATCCTATTTATTTAGCCAAAAGCTGCTAGATACTACTGTGTTCTAATTTCATGGACTACTACTGTTCAAGAGTGATAGAATCCTTACATGAAACAAGTGCTAATTAATTAAGAGTATAGTTGATTTATACCTGTATTTTTGTATATAATCTGTGTTGCTAGCACAGCAAAGATTGATTTCTTATATTTTAAATAACTATCTAACTTTGAATGCACTCAGGAATAAGAGAAAATTTTAGATTAGCTCAGCTCAGTAGCTCTTAAGCAGCTGGGCTAAGAGATAATATGATTACATGACACACTGAAATTTGAGAATGGTTTTTGCCCAACCTGACAGAATGAAGTCATTTATTAAAAAATAGTTTATACTTTGAAGTGAAACATCACACAGCAGAGAAAAGATAGCTATCTGTGGTCCTCTGCAAGATGTATTGCAATCACTGGGGAAAGCTGCGTGTGCTAAAGGCTTCCAAGTCCCTAAACATTTTAGGGGAGGAAGTTGAGTTCAGAAGGTAAGACGGACTGGTGGCAAATCCCCTAACATGCTTTCATGAAGTTCTCAGTTCACTCAAGCTATACGGCTGATGGAAGAGACGTAACACTGTGACACAGTTCAAAAAGGCAAGTGAGACCATATAACCCTGGGCTAGTTAATCTAACACAGGTCCTGGAGAATGTAACATGAAAACTGATTCAGAATCTTTTGGCTAAGAATTAAAGGAGAGTTTAACATGCTCATGGCCAGTCAAAACTGTGTAACAGAGAAGTGAGTCTTGTCAAAAAGTTCGATTTTCTCTTTCACGATGTTATCAACTTAGTTGATTAATGCAAGGCTTCTGTAGGGCATTTGAATTCTTACTGCAAAACATCTGATTAAAAACACCTGTCCACATACACAAAAATTTCATAGCACAATGTGAACAAACTGTGCATTAGATGCACAATTAACGTCTCAGAAACAAGTGGTGGGATTTTAATTGGAGGAGGTGTTTTTTGGCAGCATTGAATAGCAATCACTACTAAGTCCTATGATATACGACCTTTCCTCCAGGAGTAATCTGGACATAAATTTTAAGCTACTACTGATAAAACGTATGGATGAGACAAAGATAGGCAAAGTGATCCCTAAAAGAATGAGTAATCATGGAGTAATCTGATCCATTCAATACCTGTGATATTTTAAACAGAATATTTGGTGACATAGTCAAATGGTGTTACAAAATATAGAATAATAAAGAAAGCAGAAAACAGTCTCGGAAGAGTCCATATCCTTGAAAAATATTGAGTGCTTATAGAAGATAATTAACTTGCTATGAGCTCCCCCTGTGTTTTAGGGTTAGAAAGGGTTAATAAAATGCTTGACTATGCAGACTAAGCAGTATGAACAGATACAGGTGTGTGATTTTGGGGGAAAATTGCTAAATTCTGCTAGGGTCTTTGATCTAAAGAAGATGCATCAAAAACTATTGACAGAAGGCTGAACCTAGATATACTTAAAGCTGAAATGAAGCAGAAAAAAATTTCAGTGAAGCTAAATAACATCTGAATTAGTTATTGCACTGGTTTCATTTTCTGAGATCCTGGAATTTGCCCCTCTTGAGGATTTATGCCAGGTGTGGGAATAACAACATGAAATATAATGTTTTATCTCATATATCAGATGTCAGAAGATGTTCTGATGGTCTATGGTAATAGATGGGTGATGGTTCTCTTCAGCCTAAATGCCATTATTCTAAATAAGCCAATACTGAAGTACTAAATGGTGTCCCAAAAAATATGCATTGTTATAGTTCAACAGAAGTTTGCTAAAATCTCTTTTTTTAAAATAGATTTTTTTCCAAAATAATTAAAGGAAAATTAATGAATCAATCAATCAAAGAAACAAACGAAAAACAGAGCACACGTCTATATACTAAGTAGCCAAAGGGAAAAAAAAAAAAAAAAAACAGCTTGAGGATATGTACATCAAATCATTGAGTTTTGGACAGAACAGAATAATTTCTGCACATGGTTATCTCAGAACCACAGTTCCAACATTATGTTCACAGTTCAATACCATGTTATATCAGAAATAAAACAAAGAATTCAATCTTAAATAAAAAATAAAGGGTTTGAAAGAGGAGGAAAGTTAAAAAAAAAAAAAGAAAAAAGAAAAAAACAGGAGGATTAAAGAAAATACGTTGTTAGGATTAGAAGACTCTGATATGTGCGTCTTGACTTAGTCACATCTTGACTTAGTGAAAACTGCCAACAACTATCACAAAAGCTTTTTGCTTGAGTATTCATGGACAAGAGTTAGTAACATGTTGTAAACTTGCATCATAACATATTTCTGTGTTGCTGCTTCCTGTATACCAGTGCACTGAAAAGGTGTATAAGGAAAAAAAAAAACAAAACAAAACAAAACAACCAACCAACCAACCAAA
>VXAL01002921.1:1210-19906 GCA_013399475.1 Chauna torquata | reverse complement strand
ATGTATTTTATATATATATATATATATAATTATATATCCTGTTAATTGCATCACAGTTTCTTGATGCTTGTAACCCAAAATAGATCAATAGGTTGGGATATCTATGCTGAAATGGACTTCCTGATATTATCCTTCTATTACATACAATAAGAAGTATTCCCCACAGCCTACTCCAGCTGGTTCCAATGGCCCCACCATAGCGCACAGCTGAGCCTAGCAGCCAAGATAGTGGTGCCTTGGNTGACTTAGTCACATCTTGACTTAGTGAAAACTGCCAACAACTATCACAAAAGCTTTTTGCTTGAGTATTCATGGACAAGAGTTAGTAACATGGTAACATGTTGTAAACTTGCATCATAACATATTTCTGTGTTGCTGCTTCCTGTATACCAGTGCACTGAAAAAGTGTATAAGGAAAAACAAAACAAAACAAAACAAAACAAAACAACCAACCAAAAAAAAAAAGGCAAACAAAAAGAAAAAAAAAAAAAAGAAATACAAGGCAAAGAACTAAGAAACATTTCTCTGTAGAATCTGAAAAAACATCTTTCATGTAGTATGTAAATAATCAGCAGGGAGTAACTTCGTATTACCTGGCAGATTAACTGATTAACTAGCAATGCAATGGAGCTTTTCTTGGCTAGGTTCTGTGATTCTTTGGGATATTGTATTGTGTAATAAGTTTCTCTTAACAATAAAAGCCTTTTGAAAATGCTTATGAAATAATCTGTATAGGAATGGAATGAGATCCTAATACAGGTATTTCAGTGAAAGGGGAGCTAGCTATTCAGCTAAGAATTTTTCAAGACCATTTCTTTCCTGTTATTCTATACACTATGTGTCAAAAGTGAAGATGCAAATGAATCTTATCCTTAAACAATAGTCTCTAAAATACATATTATATGCTGAAGTTTTTGATTATTTTGACATAACTTTAGTACAGCCAACTGCAACTGTAATATTCCTTTTTCTTAAAAAAGATCATTAAAATATTAATTCCTGAAGACTACATACATATACATATATAATTACATATATATTTATATATGTATAGTTACGCATATGTATTTTATATATATATATATAATTATATATCCTGTTAATTGCATCACAGTTTCTTGATGCTTGTAACCCAAAATAGATCAATAGGTTGGGATATCTATGCTGAAATGGACTTCCTGATATTATCCTTCTATTACATACAATAAGAAGTATTCCCCACAGCCTACTCCAGCTGGTTCCAATGGCCCCACCATAGCGCACAGCTGAGCCTAGCAGCCAAGATAGTGGTGCCTTGGAAAAAATGTTTTTAAGAAAGGGCAGAAAATGCCACAAGGCAGAAGAAGGGCAGGGGCAGGGGCAGGGTGTCGCAGATAAAATTTTTAAATAGGTCTGTTTCAGCAGCAATTTAAGATTTATTAATATCTTTATGGTAAATCACAAGTTAGATTGTATGATTTTTTTCTTCATCACTTCATCATCAGTTAAGCATTAGCCTATTTAATACAATGATTTCTGAAGGATTTGCCACAACAGAAACAGAGACTTAGTTAAAGATTCGTAAATGGCAAGGTTCACACAAGACTTATGGCAAGGTATTAAGATTTCAAGGTATTAAGGATTTCTAAACTGAGTCGCGCACTCAAGAACTTTTCCCCCTTTGGTGAAATACTCACCCTTCTTTGCGTTGGTATATTCAGCAGAAGATCATTTAACCTTGAGGAGTCTCTGACCTTATAGGCATTCCACCTCAGGAGGAGATCCCAGGGCACAGCCTACTGTGGTCCTGGAGAGCTCAAAGGGGCTCTTCATTTAGGACTAATATTTATAGGACTGTGAGATGATTGGCTTTAATCAGTACTTCTCCCTCCTGGCTATGGTTCAGATAAAACAGATTTTGGTATTTTCCACCAACCGTGCCATTCTGGCCCCTCCCAGAATGTACGGTTCTGGTACACCCCCCTGGGCCCAGGCTGCAGGGTCCGAAATACGATCAAGGGGTGCTTGTTCGTACTCACCCCTTATGCCTGTTGCACATTGACAATGGGGGACTGATGTAACATTAGTTAATCTTGAACCATAGCTAAGTCGGGAAAAAGCTGCTCTGCCACATTTTGCTTCGACCCCTATATTTTTAAGATAAATTGTTTGACTTGTAGTCAAACTCAGATTCCTTACCACGCTGTTCTTGGATTCTGATGTGATCCATCATTTCCCCATGAAGGGTTTCAATGGGTACCTGCTTTAAGGCAACATCCTTCTTTATTCATGGTCAAGGCCAATGAAAGGTCACATTGAGGCCTACTGTGGCTCATAAGCCTGAGCAAGGCTTATGTTGAGTGCAGGAGTAGAATGTACCCACCACACAAGGGCAGGGGCAGGGGCAGGGAAAGGGAAAGGGAAAGGGAAAGGGAAAAGGAAAGGGAAACAACCCTGCAGACACCAAGGTCAGAGAGAAAGGAGGAGGAGGAGGTGCTCCGGGCGCTAAAGTAGAAATTCCTTTTTAAGGGGTAACAGTGAAACAGATTTCTTAACAGGAACTGTGGCCTGTGGAGAACCCACACTGTTTTGTCCACAACAGTAATTTCCCACTGTTCTCCCTCTCTGTCTTTGTATTGACCCAAGAAACTTTTCCATTCTTTTTTCTCCCAGTCCCACTGAGGAGGTATAGTGAATGAATGGCTGGATAGGAGTTTGGCTGTTGACCATATCTAATCCAACACACAAAATACTCTTTCAGTTCACTGACATGATTCCTCCTGCCTAATTACAAAACACCTTATTTAGCAATGAAGAAACAGCCTATATTTGTGCTGACAGGAAAATGCAACTTGCAGAGCATGCTATTTGACCATTACGCTGGTTGAAAAAGTTCTCTGAAAACCCTACTCCCAAGACCTTGTTTTGAAAATAAAGCCTCCCTGTGGGAAATTCAAATGAGTGAACCTTATGATTCTTCAACAACAACAGCAATAGAAATTTAACAAATAATAATAATAATAAAAAAACAACTTCTAAATAAAGAAATAAAACCCACAAGTTTAAATAATCATAAATATTTGTACAGAGAGCTGAAGAACTCCCAAGAAGAATCCAATCCAAAAATGGAATATATGAGGAAGAAAAACAAATCTATTCTCTGCTTTTCTTAGTTGATCTAGTATTAAAAATCAACCAAAGAGCATGTAATTTGTCTTTTCATATGACTGAGGTGAGTGTCTCTTCACAAATCAAGTGAATAATCCTGGCTTGAAATCATACAAAATACCCCAAATATACATGGCCTGTTAAATTAGCTATTAAGTATAAGAGCTTCCTGAATACACATTAATCTTTAAATGAAATCAACGAAGGAGTTCTCAAGGTCAAAACTGAAAGAAATATGGTCACAAAGAACGTTGTTGGTTTTTTTTTTTTATTATTGCATGTAGTTTACTTGGTACCAGGGCAAGTCTGATTCCTAGGTCAGACTATTACAGGCTGGCATTTTCACCTGCTTTCATTGTTTTTATATGTTATGAAGTGCCAAAAAATCAATGAAGTACAGACACTGAAATACAGCTATTTTTTATTTATAATTGGACTTCTTTACAATCTCTATAATCAGGAAAAACTTCCATGGATGATTCTTTCTGCTGAAGTAACATTAACCTCTTTCTTTTTTTTCTTTTTTCTTTTTTCTTTCACAATTACAGAAGAAAGAAACATTAACAATTGAAAGCATTGGTGAAATGGAAGGAATAACATGAAGTTAGAATGGAGAAATGGACATCGATTTTTAAAAATACCTAATACTGAAATATATTGTACACACACACACATATATATTTATTTTCAGACTATTTTTTTTTTTTCTGTATTTCTGTGCCAATTGATTTTAATACAATATTGTAAAGGAGTATGTAGATAGAGAAATTATGGGAAGATGTGATTTTACACATAGAGTATGTTATTTCAGTAGATCTAGGGAATTTAAGAAAGGTTTCCTTCACTCAGGGAGTATTCAATCAAACTGACATAGATATTAATATCAAAGTCTATTTATGAACTGCTGAAGTGTCCACTATCACTAATGGAGATCTTGTTTCAGTAAATGTGATCTGTTGAACTCTCCTGGATTGATTAATTTGCCTGCAAAAAGGCAACTACTGACATCTGATATTCAGTTCGATAGGCAAGGCTTCAATATCATGGAATTAGTTAACATGGGATATCCATGCCTTTCTGGAGCGAGGAAGTTTGGAATGGGGTACCAAATGAATTACATGATACATTTAAATTTGGACAGCGATTTTTTCTCTAAATGCAATTGGCTGTATCACCACTGATTATAATGCAACATCTAACTTGGAACTTACAGCTGAGATGAGATAAATCCCACTTCATGTTTCAGTTCTAACTAATCAGTAATGTCAAGTGATTATTCTGCACAGGCTATCCAGTTGCTTTATGTCACAGACCTACAGTTCACTCTCAACCTATTCATCTACTGGACAGTATTTTGATGTGGTTGGTAGCTAGACAACCTTTGTTTTCTTTTAATTTGTTAGGTTTTTGTTGTTGTTGCTGTTTGGTTGGGTTTTTTTTATTTGCTGATGTTGTTGTTGTTTTGTCTTTTTTTTTTTTTTTTTTTCCACATTTGTAAGCACCAAACTTAATGAGAGGCATTTTGAGAGCTTCTGAATGGAAGTAACTTCATGAATACAGAACTTTCCTCCTAGACCGTTTTCTTTCTCTGGACTACCTATTTCTTTAAATAGTGGGACTATAAAAGGAGGGGGGGGAAAAATAAATAAAGAATGGTTACAAAAATAGTTAAAATGAGGCAGATGCTGGTGAGAAAGGATATATCTACATGCAGTAGTTTGAAGGATTGTAGCTTCAGTGCTGACAGAACACACTAATTTCTCCTTCTAACCGTTTGATTAATTCCAGCTGTGATTATGGAAGATTTTGGATATGATGATCCTTGTGGGTCTGTTCTAACTCTGTATATTCCATGATTCCGTGAAGCCATGATCATGTTACATTGCATGATAAATCACATAAATAATCTGAAAGTCCCATACAAAATGTTCGTCTAATCATCTGTTCTTTGTGATGTATAGTTAAGGTGCATTCTTAGACCTTACATTAGTTTGTGCATACCTTGAAGCAGTTGCAACATAATATTATTATATGTTTGTGCAGTGTATAGCATAATAGGCTCTGCTTCTACTAGGGATTAATAGGTCTTATTCTAATACAAAAAGTAAACACAAAAATATGATTCAATAAGAGTCAAGGGGAAAAATAATTACCTAAGCTGGAATACTTCATTGGTATCATGTGTAACATTGTTTCAAAACTATGCTGATGTTAAAAGACAGACACTTGAAATCCATTATAGGATAGATAGGTGGATGGGTGGATGGATGGATGGATATGTCAATAACTGAGTTATAAAATCAGCAATGGCATACTCCAGTTTCTAAAGAAGTAAAGAAAGTTATTTTCTGGGCTTATGATATGACTGGTCCTCCTTCCAAAGTAACTGCTATATTTTATCCATAATATATATGTGTGCGTATATATATATATATCTTATGACTTTTTTTAATTATTGGTCCGCATTATATTTGTCTGAAGATCCCATTTAAAGCAGGATTTTTTGTGTGACTGTACCCCCATCTGTAATACCTGGAAATGCTACTCTGCTGACCTACTATATACATCCCCTTATTTGATTTAACAGCTTGTGCAGTTTAAATTGCCTATTTCATGTAAGTCAAATATAACTGGCTTGTCTTATCATCTAAAAAAGAATCTAATTTCCTCATAAGATTTCTTGGGAGTGATTCAGAACAAAATTGCTCCACGAAACAACCTTAGACAGTCAGAAAACAGAGAACAAAACTTCCTAAGCACATGATGTGAGAGAGCCTCAGTATGAAAAGAATTCAGTTGAGAATATAGCACCCACTAAAAGCAATTTCCTATAAATTTAGCTCTGTCATCTGCCAATTCATGTATTTTGTCATTGAAATGCTCTTCTACTGAGAATACTCAATTCCCAGCTTAATCCCAATGGCTGTGCAATGGTATTCTGGAAAAATGAAATACAGAAAAAAAATTACAATTGTAATGCGTAACTCTATTTTGTACTGTCTAAGAACAGATCCACCAGTTTAGAGATTTTGTTTATAAATAAAGTGATATCTAAGCTTAATTTTTTCACTTAAGTTGATTAAAAGCAACAGCTTTTGAGAAACACAGAAGTTTTTTGTTGTTGTTTGTTTGTTTGTTTGTTTTTACTGGAGAGCTCTCTGTTGCATCCAAGCTAAAAGCAAACACTTTTTTTTCTATTTAAAAATATTTTTGTCATCCTTTGCAGAATAATTATTGACAAACATTTTATAACTACAAAAAAAAACCTCTTAAGAATTTCTGTGTCAGAAATTCTTGATCATTTACCATTGAATATTAGCTCAGAAACTTGAAGTTAAGGCCATTGAATTTTTAGCTCTGGAGATATAAAAACAACTTGTTGGGCTTCTTCATTAAACATTGCTTTTTAAATAAAAGATATTACTGTCTGTCGACAAAGTGGAAAGTGCCTTGGATAATCTCTCACACCAAGTGAGATGATAGTACTTTTTTTATTTGAGGATGTTTTTCCTATACCAAATTTGCTTCTTTATGTATAGAATGAATCAATATTGACTCATAGGACAGATTTTGAATCTCCAAAAAATTACTGCATTGTTGCTACATAAATTATTTGTCCAATAATTTGTCCATTGTCTGTGTTTGTACTTGTAAATTAAGTTATGTTATAGAACACCTTTTGGCACTGAAATTCCCTTGCTTACTTACAATGCTAAGTGGTTGAACTACGTCTGGCACCATTGACCCATACAAACCAATAGTCTGCCAAAACAGGCCTGGTTGTAATACCAGAGCAGGCTAAGACAAAGGATCACTCACAATGAAGAGCGTAGTATGTCACCCTTGTAAAAGGTAAGAGGTGTAATAACTTGGGCATGGGCTATTCAGCAGGAGCATAGTACCGGGTAAGTCAGATTTATTAGTATATTTCCTAAGCTGCTGGGCAGCAGCAAATCACCTTTTAACAGAAATTGCAGGTTTTCCCACTAAATCTCAGAAAGAACAGTGCATGAAGACAGATCAATATTCTCTATTTCCATCTTACTGTTTTATCCCAATGACAAATGTAAACTTCAGTTCAGCTGACAATGCTGGGTATGTGGAAAGGACAAATACAAGTTGAGTTATATAAGAGAAGCTGTAGGTGAAACAAGGTTATGGAAAAGGTTGTTAAAACTAATAATAGAAACTGAAATCTGCGAGAAGTTATACTGAACTGTATGGTCTCTGAATATTTAATTCTCTATTTAAGCCCGTAGTTTTAATCATTTTTAAAAATATCTCATATATTTATAGGTTTGGATAAAATCTACTAATTTGACTACTTATTAGTTTGGGTAGATTATAAAACAGGTTTCAAAGTTTGACTTACAATGAATTGCTACTGCTGTTTTACTCAAGTTATCTTTTTGGAAGTGGGTGGATCATGGATGACGGCTCAGAGTGCTGATTTGCATAAGTGAACTTATTAAACATATTTAGCAATGCTTTATTTGTTCTAAATGATAATCAAAGATGACCTATCATCACTTAGCAAGACTGCAATAAAAATATAGTTTTTCAAAGCCTTGAATATCTTTAGTCATTAAGTAGTTCTGCTGTCCTCTGCCTTTTCTGAAATTTTTGCTATGCTTATATGGATTTGCAGGATATAAAAGAGACCAAAATGGGAAAGATTTATCAGATGATAACTCACTATTTAATGTAAAAGCTAACTGGACAGATTTGTTTGGTTTTTTGTTTGTTACTGATTATACATGGAGTCTAGATGGCTAGACTAGATGTATAACTTTCAGACATCCAAAGCTGGGTGGAAAATATCCATTCTAATATTTGTCATTAGTAGTGGTTTTAACCACTAGAAATTTCACATTACAACTCATAAAGACAGTCATGGAATGCATTAACAGAATTAATCTTGAGGCAGCAACCAGAACCCCTTTTACACCTGTGTTGCTGAGTGTCACAAGTACCAGACCTGAAGAGCATCCTGAGATGAGCAAATTGGCCAGTACTAGGGGAGTTTGGGATGTATGTGTAACAGAGTTATATTTTATTCTCTACTAGACAAAAGGCTGTTCATTGCCTGTCTTTTGTGAGACAAAGTTGAATATAACAAGCCCAGGAAGAAGGTTTCGTGGGGTCACCTATGATTTTAGGTGCAGCAATTTTTGCACAGGAACAGTTGTTTCCTTAATATCTGCTTCTAGAGTTAGCTCATCATTCTACATATAGAATGAAATATTTCTAGAATTTTGTAGACCTGTGAGAAAAAATGTTTTTCAATCTACACTACCTTCAGTGTGCTATTAACTTATCTTCACTAAAACTGTATTATGTGTGTAAACTTGTTATAATGCCTCCAATACAGAAGATGCAAAATAATTTTTAAAAGGTCTCAATACTGATACTGTTTAAAAATAAATAAATTAAGAAACCAGAAGCTTTGAAAAATCAATGTAAACATTTGTTCTAGAAGATTGTTGAAAGCTATCTTTTACTATGACTGAAATGTTTTAGTGGAGCATAGTTTATAATAACATAGGAAAATCTATTCAAATCATTAAAATGAAAACATAAACATGTTTAATGACAAAAATGTCAGTCTGATGTCTTGAGATAGCCAAAACTTCTTTTCATCAATAAGAAATATTGACTGAAGGAAAAAAAAAAATGAATCTGAAGAATTTCATTTTTTGATTTAACAGAATTATCCAGTGGATATTTTTCTTTCCTACCCAGATGAAGCAGTATACAAGCTGTCAGATGAATGTGTAATGAATTCATTGCTGAGAGAGATCCTCAACCAGTGTAAATTATTTTTATTTTATTTTATTTTATTTTACTTCAGATAAATCAGACCTTGGAAGAATCTCATCAGTCAGAACTTGAATCCATTTATGGTGCTGGAAAATGCCAGTGGATATGCTTTTAATATCTTTTCTCAAAATTGCTACAATTTGAAATGAACTACCAAAAATAGGGTTAAAAAAAAAACAAACATAGATATCCAGATGCAATAAAAAGTTAAAATACAACTTTAGTAGCAAGTTCATAGAGGAAAACTCTTTTTTTTTTTTTCAATAAAAACTGCATCCCATTAAACCATTTGAGGTTTTTATGTGTGGCGCATTTAAATGAAAAGTTTCAGATCAGTGTAAGCTAATCTTTTCCTTGTTTTGTGTTGTAATCTTTATTTTCTTGATTAATTAGAAGTATGAAAGCAATTTTTGTGAGATCCACTATTAAATATCCAGCAATACTAGATATGATTATGTATCTTGCTACTTAACTTAGCATGTTTTGTCAATGGACCATTTAGCTCATTCACCCCAAACTAGGTTTTCCTTTACCCCTCCACTCCTCCAGAAAAGGGAAACATCTGCTAAAGTTATTGAATTCTACTTTATCCCAGGAAGACTGGAAGAAACGAATGTGAGGACAGGGCATAAATCCAGCAAATCCTAGTCCAGCAACCCAAGAGAAAAGACCAGTAAGTGTTTTTCCTCTTAGTTGAGAACATATTAGATCCATGAACACAGAGGCTATAATTTCTTGCTGAGACTGAAGATCACTTCCTGGCCGTTACCTCCAGGCTTTTGCCTGAGCTGCCTTCCAATATTAGGATAAAAGCTGTCTTCTGCCAGCATGACATTCAGCCACTTATCTTGATTTATAAATTTAATTTAAGTTAAAATTAATTTATGTAAATTTTGTAAGAAGTTTGATTGTTTTATTGGCTCAATAATCTCATTGTCAGCACATCCTACAGCTTGTTAGCAATTTCCTACATTACTTAAAAAAGCAGTATTATAAAAGATTTGCATAACAAAATTCAGAATGAGATCTTATGAGAAAGGAAAATTATATTTATGAAATCTCTGACTTGATTTTGCCTATTTGCATTCATTATCTCATCGACTTAATTCACTCATACTCGCATGAAATCATACTCTCATAAGCAAATGCACACAGGATCCAAGATGTATATTCCCATGTCATCCAGACAGGATCGTGTGTGTGTGCTGCCAAGGACAAGAGACACTAGCTAATAGGTCATCATCACATGTCTGGGTTTCTTCTTGAGTGGTGATGATAAACTAGGTTTTAGGGAGATATTTTATACTTTACAGGAGTCATCAGTTATTATTTGGCCAATCTTTTGATTCAGTGCCTTGCTTTCTTCCATTTCTATAAACCTTGAACAAGGTTGCATTACTTATTTTTCCATGATGGAGACATATCTTTTTCCTGATGGGCTAATCTGAAAATGAAAAGCGTAATTGATATGCTACCACCTTGTTGCCTGCCTCTTTTTTTTAGAATGGAGAGTCATTTGCAGTCTCACAGGAGTGCAGGCCCTCTGCTTTTCATATCAGAATTTTTTATATCAGAATGGTGTCCTTTGTCACCAGTACAGACCATGTTTTTTTCTCTTGTTGTGCTGTTCATTCTGGTACTTCAACATACACTCATATTTCCATTCATATTTTGTTTGTACCAATTAATGTCTGTGTCACAAGTCTCTACAGTATAATCCTTATAAATGCTATAAATTTCTGATTCAGAGAATGGACAGCTGTTTGGGGTACAACAAGCTGTTCTAAGCATACTGTAAGTTCTCCTTACAGTGTACATTTTAAGTTGTATGAAATGTATGTATGAAATTATCATACCAAAGAGGCTAAAGCATCTCACAGACAGTAATACAAGATGAGGTTGGAATAGAAGCAACTCCCAAAAGCAATTAAGTGGGTGTTCTTGGAAAATTTTCTTGCTTTGAATTTTTAATTTAGAAGCCACTGAAGCCACTGAGAAATTCACTGTATATGAAACTCAATCAGAACAGTAATAGGATGGGCAGTGAAGAATTTTATTCTTTGTATTGTTTTTAATATTACTAGTCAAAGAGAAGAAAATTACATTTGGGCGATGGTTAGGAGGCTGAAAAATAAAACAAGATCTCTTTTCACAATTATTTCTGGTTTCCTCAGTCACTGACTGGTGCATATATATGCAGGACTCAATGCTCCCAAGAGCCAACAACTACATTATTCAAATGTCACATGTGACATGTGATGGTGTTGATTCAATATAGCTCCCATTTCTCAGTCCGAACAATTTAATTGGTGATCTGCGTTCATGACTTTGTGCCATGAGGTCTTTCCCTCCTCATTTTCTGATCTATCTGAATGCATATTCCCCAGATTTTTGTTATCTTAATTTTCTTTTGCTGTGGATGAAGTCTTAAACTGGCTTCCTTTATTTATATATAAATATTTAGCTGTCGCCCTGCCTGCTGAGTTTTGTTTGAGCTTTGGCATGATTGTTTGAAGTAAGCATATTGTGTCTCTGAGATGTCTATTGATAATGACTCCACCACACTCCTCTGTGGGAGAAGAATCTAGTAAAAATCATTTGCATATATTAGCCTGCAGAGACAAAGACTAAATGACTAAGAAGGCCAGTCTTCCTAGGCTGTCCCTCAAGACAAAGACAAATTTAAGCTTTAACTCCGAGTCTACATCTCCACTGTCTGTGAGAGATCCCACCTCCCCTCAGATAAAATTTGATACTGTAATGAGTATCACTATGGAAAGGAGAGAGGATTCCTTTACTGAATTACTCAAGGTATTCTTCTATTTCAGCTTTTTCATGTCTACTTGTAAACCAATGTTGTATTTCCTCAGTTGATGGGAGCATTTGGCACATGAAACTGGGAAGGAAACACAAGGGCACAAACTGAAAGCAGTTGAGTACTCCAGGTTCCCCAGTATTAATTGTCTGGGTTCTAGAATTGCTGCAGATACACACTCGTGACAGTCTACAAGAAATTACTTTGCAAATAATTGCACTACTTGAAGATTGGTTTTGCTAAACCCATCAAGCTGTATTTTGGCTACTGTTTCAGACACATTGTTGTCCTCTACTCTGTCATGTTTCTTTGTCATGAATAATTTTTCTTTCCTGAAAGAATATGTCACAGAAAGTGTGTATACTTAATCGTCTTAGTTTGAAGTTTAAGTGTTTATAAGGAGGGAAGGGGGACAGCGGCTTTCAACCTTTTTTAAATTATTTTTGGAAGAAAATGTCTATCTGGAGGCATAGACATAAATATGAATTTATAAGGAACAATGCAGTTGATAATAATGAACTGATAACATTAAGACTGTGAAACTGCATGCAGAAACACTCCTTGGACTCAGAAAAAAATACTACACTGTATACTACAACATCCTGTACTGATTTCTAAAGGCAGCTTCAGATTCAAATCTTCTGATTCTAATGTGGAAAAGATGTCACTTTGCAGGTGGCAATTCTGAGACATCAATAACAAATGTCCCCAACCTTGATACTGACACTTCAGGAAGAATCCTGAAAAATCTGATTATATCATAGAATGTGTGCACACCTATATGCAAAAGTAGATGGAATGTATGCATATGTATATGCCTATGCAAATGGATAAATATCTGTTTCATGGTCTTGAATGTATGCCTTACAATGACAGAATGACTAACTAAATTACGTAAACAGAACACTAGGAGACATGTTTTCCACAGATTATGAATATTTTTACATAAAAATTCCAGTTCTGATGCTGAAAAAGAGGTGGGCCTGTGTGACCTTTGTGAAGTTCAACAAGGCCAAGTGCAAAGTCCTGCATCTGGACTGGGGCCATCCCAAGCACAAATACAGGCTGGGCAGAGAATGGATTGATAGCAGCCCTGAGGAGAAGGACTTGGGGGTGTTGGTTGATGAGAAACTCAACGTGAGCCAGCAATGTGCACTGACAGCCCAGAAAGCCAGTCATATCCCGGGCTGCATCAAAAGAAGTGTAGCTAGCAGGTTAAGGGAGGTGATTTTCCCCCTCCACTCTGCTTTCATGAGACCCCACCTGGAGTACTGCATTCAGGTCTGGGGCCCCAAACATAAGAAGGACATGGACATGTTGGAGTGAGTCCAGAGGAGGCCCACGAGGATGATCAGAGAGCTGGAGCACCTCTCCTATGAGGACTGCCTGAGATAGTTGGGGTTGTTCAGCCTGTAGAAAAGAAGGCTCTGAGGAGACCTTATAGCAGCCTTCCGGTACCTAAAGGGGGCCTACAAGAAAGCTGGAGAGGGACTCTTTATCAGGGACTGTAGTGATAGGACAAGTGGTAATGGCTTTACACTGAAAGAGGGTAGATTTAGATTACATGTAAGGAAGAAATTCTTTACTCAGAGGGTGGTGAGTCACTGGAACAGGTTGCCCAGAGAAGTAGTGGATGCCGCATCCCTGGAAGTGTATAAGGCCAGGTTGAACGGGGCTTTGAGCAACCTGCTCTAGCAGAAGGTGTCCCTGCCCCTAGCAGGGGAGTTGGAACTAGATGATTTTTAAGGTCCCTTCCAGCCCAAATCATTCTATGAAAATAAATAAATAAATAATAAATAAATAAAATAAAATAAAATAAAATAAAATAAAATAAAATAAAATAAAATAAAATAAAATAAAACAAACTGCTCTACATATCTCTTCTTGAGCAGGGGGGTTGAACCAGATGACCTCCAGAGGTCTCTTCCAATCTTGACCATTCTGTGATTATGCGTAAAAAATGCCTTAGCATAATAAATTGAAAGAAGGGCAAGTTGAAGTTAGCAAAGTTCAACTTGGAAATCAGATATTTTTGCTTTACTTAGGATTTTTTCTCCATTGGTTTAACAAGGCCCAATAATTTTTCACCAATTCTTCATCAAATGATGTCTTTAAATCAGTGGTGTGCAATTTTCAGCAGTTTTTTTACACAGGAGTTAGCAGGACTTCTTGAAAGGGCTTTAAACTAGATTAGAAGGGATAAAACCAGGCTTGCCGGAGATAGGCCTAGAGGTGGCACACCAATGTTTGTGGGACAGAGTGCTAGCAAGGTCCTTCGGTCTGCCATCCCAGTGGAGGTAGGGGAGGGAGGGCCATGTGACAGCAAAGACACAAGGAAAACACAAGGGATAATGATGGGTTAGAAATCATAGAAGTGTCTGAGAACAGTTATGTAGGAATTAGGGCTTCTTCCCCCCCAAAAGATGATGCGATCGCTAACGCAACTGAAGTGCACACCAATGCACGCAGAATGGGCAACAAACAAGAGGAGCTGGAAGCCATTGTGCAGCACGAAAACTATGACATAGTTGCCATCACAGAAACACAGTGGGATGACTCACATGACTGGAGCGCTGCAATGGATTACTATAAACTCTTCAGAAGGGATAGGCTAGGAAGGAGAGGTGGTGGGGTAGCCCTGTATGTTAGGGAGTGTTTTGATTGTCTAGAGCTTAATAATGGTGACAAGAGGGTTGAGTGTTTGTGGGTAAGAATCGGGGGAAGGCCAATGAGGCAGATGTCATGGTGGGAGTCTGTTATAGACCACTCAACCAGGTTGAAGAGGCAGATGAAATATTCTATAAGCAGCTGGGAGAAGTCTTGCAATCGCTAACCCTTGCTCCCGTGTGAGTCTTCAACTTACCAGTTGTCTGCTGGAAATAAAACACAGCAGATAGGAAATAGTCCAGGAGGTTTCTGGAGTGTGTGGAAGATAAATTCCTGACACAGCTGATGAGTGAGCCAACTAGGGAAGGTGCCCTGCTGGATCTTTTACTTGTGAACAGAGAAGGACTTGTGGGTGATGTGAAAGTTGGAGGCTGTCTTGGGTATATCAGTCACGAAATAAGAGAGTTTTTGATTCTTGGAAAAGTAAAGAGAAGGGTTAGCAGAACTGCCACCTTGGACTTCTGAAGGGCAGACTCTGACCTGTTCAGGAGACTGGTTGTCAGAGTATCTTGGGAGTCAGTCCTGAAGGGCAAAGGAGTCCAGGAAGGCTGGACACTCTTCAGGAAGGAAATCTTAAAGGCGCAGGATCAGGTCGTCCCCATGTGCCAAAAGACGAGCTGGCACAGAAGAAGACTGGCCTGGCTGAACAGAGAGCTGTGGCTAGAGCTCAGNGGGAGCAGAATGAAGCCCTCATAATCCAAGAGGAAATGGTTAGAGACCTTCTACATCACCTAGACACACACACACAAGTCTATGGGGCCAGATGAGATCCACCCGAGGGTACTGAGGGACGTGGTAGAAGTGTTCTCCAAGCCTCTTTCCATCATTTATCAGCAGTCCTGGCTATCTGGGGAGGTCCCAGTTGACTGGATGCTGGCAAATGTGATGCCCATCTACAAAAAGGGCCAGAAAGATCACCCATTGTTGCTGATTATATTTCTTCAGTTATTATAGTTGATACAAGCTTAAAATTGTTTAAAAATTGAAGGCAAGGAATTTTGAATTCCAACCTAAGAAATTAAAAAGAATCCAGCTTGTGTCCAGCAAGTGAAGTGGAGAATACCTGTGGTGTGCATTCCCAGCTTCTTGTGCACCCCCAGCCTCCTCGCTGGCAGGGCAGCATGAAACTGAAAAGTCCCTGGCTCTGTGTAAACACTGCTCTGCAGCAACTTAAATACTGGTGTGTTATCAACATTATTTTCATCCTAAATCCAAAACACAGCACCACACCAGCTACTAAGAAGAAAATTATCTCTATCCCAGCCGAAACCCAGACAGTGTCCAAAGAGGGGCAAAAAAGCTGGTGAAGGGTCTGGAGAACAAGTCTTATGAGGAGCGGCTGAGGGAGCTGGGGTTGTTTAGCCTGGAGAAATGGAGGCTGAGGCAAGACCTTATCACTTTATGCAACTCCCTTAAAGGAGGCTGTAGCAAGGTGGGGGTCGATCTCTTCTCCCAAGCAACAAGCAATAAGACAAGAAGATATGGCCTCAAGTTGCACCAGGGGATGTTTAGGTTGGACATTAGCAAAAATTTATTCTCTGAAAGTGTTATATAGTACTGGAACAGGCTGCCCAGGGAAGTAGTTGAATCACCATGCCTGGAGGTGATCAAAAGACATGTAGATGTGGTGCTTTGGGACATGTTTTAGTGGTAGACTTGGCAGTGCTAGGTTGACGGTTGGACTAGACGGTTTTAGAGGTCTTTTCCAACCTAAATGATTCTGTGATTCTGTGATTCACATGAATAATCAGAATGGTACCTTCTTGTTTAAAAAGGTAGCTTAAAACTTGAAAAGTCTGTTATTAACTGCCATACAAACTTACCTCCCATGTGTCAATAAGAAGTGTCTTCTTTTAAGACACTAGACAAAACCAGGCTTTTATATACACTTAATTCATAGTCACACAACTACCTGTGCTCAACCAGTATACACAGATTAATTAGCTGCACAGATTAACAAACTATGCTTTCTTTTAATTCTGGTGTCATTGAAATCTCATGTGAATGATTAATCTTCATGAGATTGACATGACAATCTCATGTCAAAATTTTATTATAACTTTGAAGAAAAAGTGACAGCACTACATGATATACTTATTTTGGATTAGTCACAGATGGTGTTACACTGAGTTAGAGCAGCTAAGAGTCTTTTATCTCCATTTTGAGATCCCTTCTATAGATATCTATATTATATATTATTATTTTCTGAAGCAGCATCAGCTCTTTTCCTAGAAGGTTTTAGAAGTATCTAAAGTTTATGCAAATGAACCTTTTAACCATTATTTTCAAAGGACTTGTTTAGTTTTTCATGGGATTAATTCTGTTTGCCTTAACAGGCTATTCATATCCTCAAGGTTCTTGAAGTTCTTAAACAGCTTCCTTTATGAAGAAGCATTCATTTTATCGACTTTGTTTCATCTTACACTTTTCAGCATGATAATTTTTCATTATACATCTGTTAGGAACTACTTATTATTAATTTGAATTCATATACACACACATACACACATAAATAAACGCACTCATGCATGCACCCCTATAATCAAACACAAGCTCCATTTGAGCAATTTATTTCAAATAGCTTTTTTTTTGCAATTAATACCTGTAGGGCATTTTTAAGTCCTGTGTAATACCAAAGCCATCAGAAGTACTTATGTGTATTGTGTCTCATGTAGCTTTCAGTGCAAAAGCAGCTAGATAAGTAATAGGGTGAAATAAAATCTTCCAGTCTACTAATATGCTATCAGATTTGCCAAAGATGTTTAGATGTTTCGTAACTATCTCTTTTTTTTAAGTGCCATTAAAATACTGATAGTAATTGCAATATTTTATTAATAGAAATTAGATTGACTGATTAATTGATTGATCATTGGAACTATGTTTTCTGTGGGAGTCCTAATACATGTTCAGGGTGGATAAGAGGTTTTATGCTAGAGAATAATAATCCAGAACAAATTTAGGACAGATTCCTGGTAGTCTTTCGGAGGTTGGATTGACACAATTCTTATCCTCCTCATCGTCATCTAAAAGCTAGTGTTCCATAAACCTTCTATTTCCTTCTTGGTAGAAAAATTGACTCAGACACAGACAATTTTATGCTACTCTATATAGCAACCCTATAGACATGCTACTCTATATGAAGAGGTTACACTTCTGAATTAATATTTAGTGACAAATCTCATAAAGAAAATATGAAGCCTGTTTTAAAAAATATATTAGGTTTTAATTAAATCCATATTCTTAGTTAAATCCTTATTTTGGAAGAAAGAATAACTGCTTACATTTTTATTAGATTTTGTTTTCAAGCATCATAAAAAGATAACAACCATATATATCTACCTTTCACAGATCTACTAGTAAAAGTTACAGGTGAGTATGTCTTACATAGTTAGCATATGTAGGATCTTGACCACCTCCAGTTAAAATAAACTGAAAAATGCATATCTATTACCGATTTCTAAATAAGTAGAATAAGGTCCAAGTAACATTACTAAGGCAGTCTGAATATTGAAATTCTCTGCTACTCTGAAATCTGCATTCTTTGTCTCTTGAGGAGTAAGTAGCATCCACAGAAATAAATGTTGAACTGACATAAAAGAATATACTAGTCTATACCAGAAATAATTTTATTATTTTTGTTTGTTAGCTTTGTTAGCACTTCCACTTTAAGCATTAGTGACTAAAATGCATAAATGGCACTGAGATCTGTGATTAAAATATGGAACTTTCTTCTTCACAAGAACAAGGGGACAAGACCCTCTAGAGACAGGTGGGAGCAGCCTCACATTCACAAGGCCTGATCCTCATGGGGGACTTCAACCACCCCTATGTATGTTGGAGGGACAGCTCAGCAGGACATACACAATCCAGGGGATTCCTCGAATGTGTTGATGATAACTTCCTTCTCCAAGTGATAAAAGAGTCAATGAGGAGAGGTGCTGTGCTGGATCTCATTTTCACCAGCAAGGAGGAGCCTGTGGGGAATGTTAAGGTCAAAAGAGCCTTGGCTGCAGTGACCATGAAATGGTAGAGTTCAAGATCATAGAATCATATCATAGAATGGCTTGGGTTGGAAGGGACCTTAAAGATCATCTAGTTCCAACTCCCCTGCCATGGGCCCCATTCAACCTGGCCTTGAACACTCCCAGGGATGGGGCATCCACAGCTTCTCTGGGCAACCTGTTTCAGTGCTTCACCACCCTCTGAGTGAAGAACTTCCTCCTAATATCTAAATGTCCCCTCTTTTA
>VXAL01002920.1:0-12378 GCA_013399475.1 Chauna torquata | reverse complement strand
TGGATAAAACATATCACAGTTAAGTATAAAGAGTTATGACAAAATTTATCTTGTGTTATGCTTTGTTTATACTGATGTTTCTTATGAAGCAGAACAGCTTTAGTTTTCACAAGAGGTAGAGCATAATGTAATTCTTTTTCAGTAGATATCACTGCAAGATGTCAGAAAGAAAAATGCAAGCCCTTGAAGATATGAGTCTTCTCAACAGCATCTTTAAGAATCACTGGAATACTAGCCTGCAGCTCATTCAGTCAGCTGTTAGATTAGTAAAGATATTTTTTGTCATTTGCAAACTGTAGCAGAATTTTATATGTCAGCTAAGTTGTAAAGGAAATTTCATTATCACAGACTAAATATTTTAAGAGGAAGTAGATGTGCATTTGCAAGCAAGAAGAAAATCCTAGAACAAATTTAACTTATTGGATAAAAAAATGTTAAGCTTTATAATATAAACTGTTTGATCAGTTTTAGTAAGCCAGTATACTTCTGAGTGTTGAGCTCATATACTATTTTGATTGTATTAGTTAATAAACTATCTCAGTATGGTCACCTTATCTCAATTATGATCAAAATATTCTACTTACATAAGCTTGCTTCTTAGTAAGCAAAGCCAAAACCTTTCTGCTGCCACAAACTAAGAAAATATTTTACTGTGAATTGAGTACTTTTTTTGCTGTTTATGAATGCACATAAAAATTTTCCTTTAATTTTCTTTACTTAAAGCTCTAATTTTGTGATCTGATCAATAGACTTATGTGAATCTTCTGTCAGTTTTGAATTACAGCAATTGCTACTGGGATAATATTCTGAGAAAACAAATCTTTCTATTGCTCATGAATTTTTTGTTCTGATTATTTTATATGAGCATCTTTTAGTTCTGATTTCATATTGAAATTCTGCTATGGAATTTTTGTACATTTAGACTAACTGATAATTACCTTGCTGAAGTCCTATGATGACATTTTATTGATCNTATATTTAAATAGCTGGAAAAAAAAACATTACACAAACTCATAACCCAAGCAAAACATAGATAAACAGAAAGCACCCAATGATAAATTGAAATATGTAACACTGCTTAGGAATAGAGATATACAGAAGTCACTTACAAGATGAAAACACTGTCTTAACCAGCACAAAAGCTTTACAGCGGTCTGATACAATACCTTAAGGTCTACCTATCAGATGCAGAACACATAAGTTGCAGAACAGATGGTCACTAAAGGCTGACAGCAGTCTCAAATACCAGTAAAGCCTAGTTATAACATTTTTTTTTTTTTAACTATGGAAAATGTGAAACCCTGACATTTTTCTCTCTTAGACCTGTTTTGTTTGTTCACAATCATAAAATTCAGGGTCAGTGAGATAAAAGTTGGAGTATGTATGTCTAAAAAAGAATTATTAATATATTCTGGGATTCACTCTGTTGGTTTTCAGCCTTCACATTTTAAAGGATTTCCCAGAAAGTTTATGAACACATTATTAAAGATGATTATCTCTGTTCAGGAATATTTCAGAGAAGAATACGTTAGTTGAGAGCTTTTCCTTTGTCTCAGGAGTCTTTGCAAAGAGACACCTTTCATCCTGAGCAACTGCCAGCTATGTTAATTAAGAAAAACTTGTGAAGAAAAAATAAAACTACACTGTAATATTAGGTTGAAACTACTTCAGCAAATACTTCAGATAATTCATCCAAAGAACATTTTTCCTCCTCCAGATAAGGTCTGTTCTTAGAATTCTAGGTTTAAAAAAAAAAAAAAAATTGCACTAAGAAGTAGTCAAAGTCAAGTAGTTACAAGCTGTACAAGTAGCGAGCTAAATTATGGATAACTCTCCATAGATTTATTTGCATGGAAGAAAAATAAAATAGATTCTCAAAAGCACAGATACGATTTAAGTACTGTTTCCACTGTTTTTCAGAAAGTTAGATGTCTAACCACTTCTGACCCTGCTTGAGAAGCAGGTTGAACTAGACAGTCTGGAGAGGTCCCCTCCAGCCTCCACTATTTTGTGATTCTGTGATCCGTTTAATAGTTTTTTCTGAAGACAAGAGAATTTATATTTCTGTCACACATTATTTTGACATAAGGAGTGTGATCTTTTTTATGTAATAGATCTACTTTCAAATATAAATAAAACTTTTGAAAAATGCTGCAACAGGACTTCATAACTAGTCTTTTTGATAAACTTGTCCTAAAACTGACTGTACTAAAATCTGTCACAATGAGGAAGTCCATGCTTGTCTCTCCAGACTGTAATAATAGCAGATGATGTGATGTGATCTAGAGGCAGAATACTCTATTTCACTTGCTATTTCACTTTCTACATAATTTCTAGTGCTATGATTTCTACCAAAAAAAAAAAAAAAATCATTAATTATGTTGTCAGATCAATAGAAATTGAAAGTCAACAGAATAAAAGGGATTCAAACATGATGAAGACAAGATCTGGTCAACAATTAGTTGGTAGGTTAGAATATCTGTAAAATATGCCAGAAGCAAGATATTAAGACTGTCTATGGCCTGATTGCATCCAACAGCTGGGGTACCCAAGCTGTTAGAACTGCATGGAGATAATAGCAATGTCTTTCAAGTCCTCTAATAAAGGAGTTCCAGTTTTAATACAGAAAAAATTAGATGAAGCACCCTAATCTTGAGAGTGTCTAATGTAGTGTCCTCTTCAGACCTTTCAAAGCTGTAGTGTGTTAAGGGATAGTTACCGTGCTAAGTAATAGGCTGAAGTGCTTACAAACATTTTTTCTAACCCAATTTCCTCAGCCATACATTAGGCTGGATAAAGCTTAACAGTTCAATAGCCTCTAGGACTTGGCACAGTAACAAGGATTGTAGTCATTCATATGTGCGTTAACTCAAGAAGATGTATATCATGAAGATGATTAATACATCATTTATGGTACCAATGAAAGGTCAGTCATAGATCACAGCAAATCCCTGTGCCAGCAGTAAAATGAATAACATTTACATTTTAAAAAGAAAATATTTAATAAACATGTAGAATTTGCTGGTAACAGCACCCTGCTACATAGTTATTTCAATGGGGCACTAACGCATTTTCCAGTATAGACTGTTGGAGGTACAACAAAAACAGAACAAAACAAAGCAAAACAAAACAAACATTTACAGGATTTTTTTCAGCCATCTCTCCTTACAACTAAAGCACCTTTAAAGATCAAAGGTGCATTAGCAGGTAATGTAAAGATACTGTAGTCCAGCATCCAGTTTTATACCTTGGTTTGTTTTTTGTTTTTGTTTTTTTTTTTTGTTTATTTGGGGTTTTTTGTTTGTTTTTGTTTTTGTTTTTGTTTGCTTGTTTGTTTTGTTTTGTTTTAGTTTAATTAAATTTTGGTAATCCCCTAGCTACTCCAGAAATATCAGAATCTGATCTCTTGTGTGAGGCATCAGCTCCTTCATAATGACATACATGGAGTCAACATTCTATCTTTATTAATTTATGTCTACAGGGAAATTATAAAATAATTTCATTGTTATCTTTTTTTCTTAATTATGAAAAAAATAAGCAGTGTTAGAAATCATATGAAGCAGAAAAGGATAAATGCTTTTTCTCAGTTGTTATCCAATGATGTTTGCTGTCAGCTTCAAGATGGATTCTCAATGTTCCTTGTAAAAACAGAGCAAGGTGCTATCCATATTTCTCTTCCTTCATCTGCTACTGGAGACCTGTGGAACCTCTTAAATTTTATCAGCTTATTAATTTTGCCATGTCTTGGTATTTCTATCACATGTTGTACAATGAGGTTTTGAGTGCAGCTGAGACAGTACCACAATAAAAAAATCAGGATGATGAATAGTCTGAAGTCTGGCCCTTATTATCCTGCCTCAAGTGCATTCAATATCTTGAAACCATCGCATTCAGAAAGTTTTTAGATCAGAGAAATCAATAAAGCACAGCAATCAAAACAAAGTCTGAAAGCATCCTTGTCTGTCCCCCATACCTCTTTTTTCTCATGGTTATTTTATCTCCTCTGACCCCAAATCTTGGAAAATCTGAACATTGTAATAATTCAACTTCCCAACCTCTTTTAATCATCCATTTTTCTCTCTGTTGGTTTCTCACACTACTTGCTCCCACAGATACAGAGCATCAGGCTGCTGTGCATGGAGCAGGATTAGCTTTATATACATAAATATTCTAAATCTGAGAAAACACATGAGTTTTTTAACCACATATTTGAGTTTGTTAAATATAATTTAATACATTAAATGTAAAATAAAACTTTTTGCTCAATTTAAAATTTAACAACTTGATATTTGTGTTCTCCCCCTATATTTAATATTCTGATTTGAAAAGCCACTATACTACTGCTAATAAATTTATATGTAGCATAAAACTTTATTGCTAAAATGGTTTCATGAGCTACAAGAACATGGACTGTATACTTACCAAAAATTCTATGCATTGATTGTTATTATATTCTTGGCAATAAGAACAAATTGCCAAACAAAACATTTTTTTTTCTTAAGGTATTTTCTCTTACTATAGCTATTTTTTCTTACATTGGGAAAAAAAGATAGAAAAGAAATATAAATTCTTTTCAATCAATATATTGGAGTTTATCTTTCAAGACGTCCCACACAACACTGTAAGAAATACCAGACCTTAATTCCTCTGTTGGTCAAAACCTCACATTCACAGGCATAGTGTGTGGGTTGTACATCAACAGATCTTTTTAGTGACTCATACACAGCTACAGTTACGGAGTGTCGCTATACCTGTAACAGCAGTCCGTTGTCCAAATCAGAGGACTTATCAGAGTTCTCTGTGGCTCTTCATTCATTACATCGCACTGAAAGCAGGCTGTGTGCATAAAGAGGGAGAAGGGAAGATTTAGTCTGCCTTTCTATGTGTCTTGGCTTTGTCCAAGCCTACAGTCAGATGGTAGCAGGAGGTTTTTTCAGTACCTTGCTATATACATAGCCAAAGAGGAAATAGGTAGACTTTCAAAAGGAGGAATTATTCAAAGGGAAGAAGGTCTGAAAACAGAAAGGAGAAAAGTACCTGTTTTCTTCTATTATGTGACAGATTTCCTTGTGAATGCGAATGTGTGGACACTATAGTGCACAGCTCTATGATAAAAGCGTGCTTTTTCCCTATTACCAGTTAAGTCAGTATGATCCTTTATGGTGTCCTTCCTCTACATGCAAGCTCTGATTTAGGAATCAACTATCAGAGCAAGTCTACAAACAAAAATTGCGCTGAGAATCCCATGCAATTACTGTGAAAGTTTGCTTAGGAACACCTTCTTCCCCTTAAAGATGCCCTAAATTCTGTCAAATTTTGCTGAGGACCTTGGAGTAGCCACACATTCAGAAGACTGAATCACACATTCTTGATTTGCTAATGCATAAATCTGCAAACAGTAAAAGCTTCATCCTCTTTCCAGCCCATTTTCTCCAGTTGCCNGCCAAAAAAAAAAAAAAAAAAGTCTCTTTTTCTATCCTATATTCTTCAATTAAAAATCAATCTTTACCTCATGGCACTTTTGAAGAAAGACATACAAAGGATAAGAAGAAACAAATAGATCTATTGTTTACATAAATTAGAACCTTCTATCAAAGTACCATTTAGTAATTCAGCTGAATGTGGTATTGAAACAAAATCATCCGTCTTCTGTTGTCCTTGACTCCCACTGTACTTGTAGTATTTTGAAGGTGTAGCTAGTGAGAGAAAGAATTACAACCTGAGGACATGAAAAGGAGAAAAGAAAATCCTCAGAGACGCTGACTGAGAATTTTGGCTCTATACTTTGCTCAGCTAAGAACTAAGAACATCAGCATTTTGATAAAACACTTCCCTAGATGCCAGGATATTCATACTGACTGCAAGTTTTAAGGGCCAAATTCTGATTTAATTTGCATCCATGAACCTTTGGTTTTACATTTACAATGAATACATTTAGGTTAAACCGTCTTCTGAGAAGGACATATTAGAAAGGAGCGTGGAGCCACAGTATTCTCTTCATAGACAACACAGTGTATTGGGTTTAAGTGGTAAAGGTTTGGTAGCAGGGGGGCCACAGGGGTGGCTTCTGTGAGAAGATTCCAGAAGCTGCCCCATGTCAGATCAGAGCCAGCTCCAGCCGGCTCCAAAAGGGACGCACCGCTGGCCAGACCTGAACCAATGAGCAATGTTGTTTGCGCTTCTGTGAGAGCATATTTAAGAAGGGGAAAAAACTGCTGGGCAACAGCAGCTGGGAGTGAGAGGAGTGAGGAACAGCCCTGCAGACACCAAGGTCAGTGAAGAAGGAGGGGGAGGAGGTGCTCCAGGCGCCGGAGCAGAAGTTCCCCTGCGGCCTGTGGTGAGGACCATGGTGGAGCAGGCTGTCCCCCTGCAGCCCATGGGGTACCACGGCGGAGCAGATCTCCACACTGCAGCCCGTGGAGGAGCCCATGGTGGAGNCCCGTTTGGGAAGGACGGCATCCCGTGGGAGGGACCCCACGTTGGAGCAGGGGAACAGAGAGTGACCATGAAGGAGCGGCGGAGACGAAGCGATATGGGCTGACCGCAGCCCCCATTCCCCGTTCCCCTGCGCCGCTCGGGGGGAGGAGGTAGAAGAGGGTGGATGGGGGGGGAAGGTGTTTTTAGTTTGCTTTTAGTTTCTCACTGCTCTAGTTTGCTAGTTATAGTAATAAATTATACTAATCTCCCTATGTTGAGTCTGGTTTGCCCGTGACGATAATTAGTGAGTAACCTGCTTGTCCTTATCTCAACCCTTAAGCCCTTGTTCATCGTATTTTCTCCCCCTGTTTCTTTGAGGAGGGGGAGTGAGCGAGCGGTTGTGGTGGAGGTCGCCTGTGTAGCTGGGTAAAACCACCACACACAGATAGACCAGTTATTGTTTTGCCCACAGGCCACAGGCTAAAGTCCAATTTACATCAAACTTTTCCTTCTCCTTGCATCTAATTCCTTTTCAGTATAGATTTAGTGTCCTATATACCTTAATAAGTAGTAGATTTCTGTACACAGAGAACAAAATGTAATATTATACAAGGAAAAAACAGCAAGTATTAAGCATGTCTTTCATCATATAACAGAAACTTCAATTGACCAACAGGCCAAATAACCTTTTTTGTTAGAGATACAAGACCTGACTGGCAAGAAATCTCCTTCTTCAATGTACCCTTACATATTCCACAGAGAAATATGTCTATCTGATATTCAGATCAGAATTTCCTTAAAAATGTATTCCACAATGAGAAGGAATTCAGTATGGAAAACTAGGAGTAAAGTTAGCTAGCAATTCTAGGAGTAAAGTTGTGAAAAATATAGTGTAAATTATACCTTCTGAAACAATTATCTCAACTCCAACAGCTTCAGCGTGTTGGAGCTGAGGAGTGCTGACACTCGGTGTCAGCAATACAATACCACTTCTTCCCTATCATTTTTCTACTTGTAGCTGAATTTAAAATGTGAGATATAAAGTCATTATTCTTTTAAGGGTGTGGTGGGTTGATTGCAGCCAGCAGCTAAGCAACCACACAGCTGCTCCCACCCCTGCAGCAGGATGAAGGAGAGAATAGGAAGAGCAAAAGTGAGAAAAAAGTCATGGGTGGAGATAGAGATAGCTTAATAAGTGGGGAAAAAAAAAAAAAAAAAAAACCACAAGTGATGCAAAGGCAATCATTCAGAGACTTTCACAAGTGGACCAATGCCCAGCCAGTCTTTTACCAATGGCCACCGTGAAAGACAAAAGCCCCCATCACTTCTTCCCCTAGCCCACTTTTTATTACTGAGCATGAGCTTTTATGGTATGGAATATCCCTTTGGCGGTTCAGGCCAGCTCCCTTAGGTGCATCCCCTCCAAAATTCTTGCCCACCATCAGCCTACTTGCTGGGGAGGTGTGCAGAGTGGTAAAAAGAGAAAGCCGCAGTGCTGTGCAGGCGCTGTTCAGCAATAGTCAAAACACTGGTGTGTTATCAACACTATTTTAGTCACAAAATCAAAACAAAGCACTGCACATGCTGCTATGAAGAAAGATACCTCCATCCTAGCCAAACTCAGTACAAAAGGATGGGCAAAAAAAGGCTTTGGGAAAGGAGAAAGAAACTGTTGCAATGTGATCAGCAAATCGCTGAGAACTCTAGGCGGCTTCCTGGGGTAAAGAACTTCAGGAAATTTTATGAATCTCTGCTTCTGAGTACTTTTATTCTCTATTTACACAGTTTTAGATTTTCTTTAACCTCTACTAAGGCAGGTAATCAGATTTATTATAACATGAAAGGAGAATTTTTCTTTAAAGTCTAATTCATTTTGTGTATCTTTGCATTTAAAAATTTTTGAAAATTCTGGTTTTCTTCAGTTTAACATTTTCTCCAGTTTTTAGATTTTGAAATTATGCTAGGTGTTTTTGTGTTCATTTGTTTGGTTTTTTTCATCCAGTTTGAACAGCTGTCAGGTCTCTGTATCTTCTCAACTATTTGGGACTATTTGAAAGCAATATGATTTTTATAGATGTTCTGATCTATTTGTCAGTTCCTCCTTTACCTTCCCCCTTATCCCCCCACTCCTCTTTACTATTCCTTACTTTTTTTGCTGGATTTTTAAAATATTATTATTATGATACCTCCTCTGCTTTTTTAGAAAGGCAAAGCAGTCTGATTAATGTAGCAATGAAATTTTTCTTCAGGCAAACAAATAATTAGACAGAGAATACTTTCCAATCCAACTCTTACTTAATAAGTCATTTTACATTTTGAAATAAAACCATCACCGTTGCATAAATACACTCTATTTGGTCATGATTTAGGGTGTGAAGGCCTTTTTCTTCAATTCTATCTCATTTTCCACATTAAAAAAGAATTATTCTTGTGTTGAGATTTTCTCATGACATCTGTGAGCTATCTTTACAGTGAGAACAAGCAAAAAACATCATGACAGTTCAAACCATTAGTTTTGCTTGAGAACTTCTCCTTTCAGCTTTCAAGTGATGTGGCCGACAGCCTCTCCAGAATCCACGCACCCACATTTCAGTGCTTTTCCTCCACCACAAAGGCAGTGAGCTCTCTATATTTACCCTTCTTGTCAACCTTCATACTTTATACACTATTTCTCCCACAATGAAATTTCAGTCAAGATATTAAAGTTAATGCTGGCCTCAAGAACATACATTCTGTTGATATCTGCCCAGGATATATATGCTTTCTGAATAAGAACATAACATAGAAAGGAGACGTTTCTGCCTCTTCTGCTTTCCTTTCAAGCTCTGTTCTGTGCTATGTTTATCTCAATGTGTCCTCAGAACCTCTGGTTTAAATTGTGAAGCACTCTGCATGTCAGGTTCAAAAATTCTGCACATGTGAGTTATTACCACAGGTTTCACTGGATATTAGTCTTTTTTTCACAGGTCATGGCAAAAAGAAAAAAAAAAAAGGTATTAAACATTATATATTTAGGCTTGGTATTGTGTTAGACCATGTCCATCTGTGATCATCTAAACAACATTCCTAGAGACATAAATTCAGTTTCCTGATTTAAAGTGACAGAAAAAAAACCACTCCTTTTTTTTCTTTTTCTTTTTCTTTTTTTCACACTGATGCAAATGATTTTTCTTATAAACAGCTGTATAGTTCATCTGAGAGGAAAGTAGTAAGTATTCGCAATCTTTTTTACGCTTAACCAGTTCTCACAGGTGAATAATTGCAACTTACTAGAATAAAATTATTCTTTTTGAAAAATATTTCTCTTGACAATCTCATCAGTTTATTTAGAGATATCTCAAGAGTTTTGGACCTATAAGAACAGTAGATGACTCAAAGTCATACCAACACCAAGAGGAATCTGTGTGACTCAGTGCACATTGTTAAGGAGAATAAGCCACATGTTATTACAGAGGAGCTAGAGACTACAAGATTGTGCTGCATAACAGAAGCAAAGATATGAACTGCAGAACTTAGGTGGGAAAGGATTCTGAGGACAGAAACAAAAAATTCAATAATCTTTCTTCAAACAGCAACAAATGACACTTGAGAATTCCCCAGTGCAGCAGATAAAGCATGACTGAACACCTCAGCGAAATCATGGCTCAGATGGTTTTCAGTTGCATTCTTTTTATCCTTCAGGGAAGAGAGCAAAGGGAATAAGATAATGAAATCAGTTGCATCAAGGACAGGTGTTATTTAAATGACTAGTATAGCTATTGAGACACAGAACTAATGGACGTACTCTATAAGAGCAGTTGGCATTGTACCTCTTTGGGATTCAGGATGGTGCAGCTGAGAAGAGGAATAGTAAGGCAAAAGAATGAAGGAGAAGACTGGGAAAGAAACTGAAGTTATTCCAATGCATTTTTAAAATGTAGAGGGAGGCAAACAAAAATATAGCAACAGCTAATCAAGTACCAATAGATAAGAAGGAAGGATACTAAGAACAGTACTGGTATTGATCAGAACAGTAGTCAGGAAGGTGGTTCTGACTATGCCTAATGCATATACAAGTACAATATATAAGTACAATATATAAGAAGCATCACAAATATCTGTACCATAAAATATCAAGAACTTGATCGATGAAATGAAAATTTGAATTTACAGGGTAGGATGTGAAACTGAATACTGCGAAGTGGAAACATGGAAATGAGGGAGATTGGAAGCTGTAAATTGTTCACACTGCTAAAAGACACATGATTCTGAAAAGATGAAAGAGAAAGAAAGAAAGAGAGAAAGAGAGAAAGAGAGAAAGAGAGAAAGAGTGTACCCCCTCTGATAACTGAGAAGGAAGAAGTGGTAACAACAGACATGGAGAAGGCTGAGGTACTCAAGAAGTTCTTTGCCCCAGTCTTCACTGGCAGTCAGCCTTCCCATGTCTCTTGAGTCCCTGAACCTCTAGGCGAGGGTTGGGGGAGCAAAGTCTGTCCCACTGTGAGTGAAGAGCAGATTCGAGACCACCTGGTGTAACAGAAAAGGTACAAGTCGATGTGCCCAGTGACATGCATCCCAGGGTCCTGAGGGAACTGGCTGATATAGTTGCCAAGCCACTCTCCATCGTATTTGAAATATCATGGCAGACAGGTAAAGTCCCCAGAGACTGGAGGGATGCAACAATGTTAAGGCACATGCAAGACAACCAGGTGATTCAAGACAGCCAGCACAGCTTCATCAGGGGCAAATTGTGCCTGACCATCCTGATGGCCTTCTATGATGGGGCAACTGCATCGGTTGACAAGGGAAGACTGACCGATGTCATCTACCTGGACTTCTGTAAGGCCTTTAACACAGGGCCACATTACATTCTTATCTCTAAATTGGAGAAATACGGATTTGAAGGGTGGACTGTTCAGTGGATAAGGAATTGGCAATTGGCTGGATGGCTGCCTCCAGAGAGTTGCAGTCAATGGCTCTAAGTCTAGCTGAGGGCTGGTGACAAGTGATGTCCCTCAGCGGTCTGTCTTGGGACTGATGCTGTTTAGTATCTTTATCAATGACATAGATAGTGGGATCGAGTACACACTCAGCAAGTTTGCAGACGACACCAAGCTGAGTGGTGCAGTTGATACTACAGAAGGAAGGTATGTCATCCAAAGGGACCTGGACAAGCTTTAGAAGTGGACCCACGTGAAACTGATGAGGTTCAACAAGTCCAAGTGCAAGGTGCTGCATCTTGCTCAGGGCAATCCCAGACATGAGCACAGACTGGGAGAACTCATTGAGAGCAGCCCTGCGGAGAAGGACTTGGGGGTTCTGGTGGACAAGAAGCTTGACATGAGCCAGCAGTGTTCGCTTGCAGCCCAGAAGGTCGACTGCATCCTGGGCTGCATCAACAGAGGCATGGCCAGCAGGTCAAGGGAGGTGATTGTCCCCTTCTGCTCTGCCCTTGTGAGGCCCCACTTGGAGTGCTGCATCCAGGTCTGGGGCCCCCAGCACAAGAAAGATGTGGGGCTGTTAGAGCAGGTCCAGAGGAGGGACACGAAAATGATCAGAGGGTTGGAGCACTTGTCCTGTGAAGACAGGCTGAGAGAGCTGGGGATGTTCAGCCTGGAGAAGAGAAGGCTCTAGGGAAACCTCATTGCAGCCTTTCAGTACCTGAAGTGGGCTTATAAAAAGATGGAAAGGGACTCTTTACACAGGCAGATAGTGATAGGACAAGGGGGAGTGGTTTTAAACTAAAAGAGGGGAGATTTAGATTGGATGTTGGGAGGAAATTCTTTACCCAGAGGGTGGTGAGGCACTGGAACAGGTTATTTAGGGAAGTTCTGGATGCCCCATCCCTGGAGGTGTTCAAAGCCAGGTTGGATAGGGTCCTGAGCAACCTAATCTAGTGAGTGGCATCCCTGCGCAGGGCAGCGGTGTTGGAAATAAGTGATCATCCAACCCAAGCTACTCTATGACTCTGTGATTTTATGA
>VXAL01002918.1:1407-28727 GCA_013399475.1 Chauna torquata | reverse complement strand
TTTTTTGTTTTTTGTTTTTCCCCTCTTTCTTTTCCCTTTAATTAAATTATCCTTATCTCAACCCATCAGTTCTTTTTTCTTTCCATCACACTTTCTTCTTCCCTTCTTCTTTTTTTTTTGAGTAGAGGGAGTGAGAGGGCAGTTGTGGTGGAGTTTACCTGCCCGGCAGGGTAAAACCACCATACATATCTCTAGCACAACTATTCTTTCTCTTCAGTCCCTGAGTCATTCTTGTAATAATATATAGGACAGTGGCCCTTAGATTCTGAAGTTTTTCATAGATTTCTCTGCATTTTGGTTTAAACATATTACAAGCACAATAAAAGCTGTTACTTTGTTGCTTTTTTCTCATACTTTTTTGGTTTTTTGGTTTGTTGTGTATTTTTTGTTTGTTTTTTGTTTGTTTGTTTTGGGTTTTTTTTCTGTTTTTTTTTTTTGTTGTTGTTGTTTTTGTAGAATACAACTAATATTTCTGAAACATGAAAAACTGACATTCCAAACTTACTGAAGTGGAGTTTCAGTTTGCCTTAAATTATTTTGATAAAAATTATGGATGGTCTTGAGCAGAGAAAAATAAGCAAGCTCCTACAAAAGACAGGAAAATTGTGGGTTGGAATGTTTCAGCTGAGGTGAGTTTTTGATTGGATGAAATGTGCTGTGACAAGATAGTCAGAAGGTTTTTATGAGTACTCATTTCTCACCTCATCTTTATACTGATGTCAACAATTCCCCAGACATTGTCTCATTCCAAGCTATGTGAAGCATGCAGATTTGGAGAATCTATATTTCATAGGCATTTCTGCATTTCATGAAATTAATATGATGTATAGTCTCTTCAAGTCAGGCTTAGGCAGTGGTCCAAATCAAAGAAGTGTGATTTGATTTTAGAGTATTATTATTATCTAATTTATATCCATGGCACACATACACAAAATCATTCCGTGGCCAAAAATGGGTGCACTCAATGCGTTTAATTGCTTCAGAAATCTTCCTGGATTATGCAGATGAATTTTAAAGACTTTGTAATTTAGAAGCTTTTCACTAAAAGTAGTGAAGCAGTGAAGTAACTAGATAGGATTGATTTCTACCGCTATATAGTTAAATATTTTATAATTAAATATATATGAAAACTCAGCCACGCAGTGTAACTCTAAGTTATATTCAGTCTTTTCTATTGATGCCCATTTTGTATAGAGGCTTCAGTGAAATAAACAGAGAAGTTTACTTAACTTCCTATAACTAAAAAAATTACAGTGAGGTGAGAAAATGCTTTCTTCATTCCTTCATGGTTCACTGAAACCTTGGTTCTTGCTGTTACCTTGTATGTTTTCATGTGAATTGGTATTCTTAGGTATAGCTTGAAATGAAGCTAATGTAATCAAGTGGGCTGAAATAATTCAAATTTATTTTATCAGAAGAAGACAAAGGTAAACTTTAATACTTTTCTAGATCACATGTAAGTTTATTTTAGAAATTAGTAAGAAATATTTATCTATAATTTTATAAATGAGGTCAAATAATGACAGTATCAAATGTCATGTGTAATGTTAATTCTCTAATGATAGAGGTTTTTGGAAGTTAAAAATGGTATTTTCCACTTTACACACAAATTATTTCAGTTAATGAGACTAGCATTGTTGTTTTAGTTAGAGGATGGTCTATTTTATTTTATTTTCTATATTTCATTTTCTTAATAAACTCATCAAAAGGATGTCTTTAAGACAGAATTGTCAGCTTTAATGTTAAGGAGCTTTCTGGAATCTATAAGTAGAACTATATAATTGAAATGGTAATCAAACTGAGAAGTTTTACAATTGAAGAACATAGAACTTAGAACACAACATAAAACATTAAAACTGAATTATGGAAAGGATAATATTTAATATTTCTCTTATTTCCAATTGCAGTATCTTTTAAAATTTATTTATTTATTTATTTATTTTCAGCAAGAATTAGAAAAGAATTCAGTAAGTTACTATGGAAATTTTTTTTTATGATGAAATCATTGACTTGGTATAAGAATTTTCAAAATGGTCTGACAACAGAGGTCAGTATATTTACAATATATTAATGAGCAGTCAGTCAAAGTTGTAGTTTCCTCCATGGTTATTTCAGACTGCTCAGATGATGGGGACTTTTCTGTGTAGGAGATACACAACCTTTTCCCAGAAAGTTTATTTTTAAAAGCAGTGTCGCCACAATTATATTGCAGTTTGATTTCTCTAGGAATAGATCATTAATTTGAATAAGGTAAATCTTGTACTTTACTGCAATACATATTCCTTCACAGGAAATTTTGGAAGTAGTACTTCTAGTGTTACAAGAAAGTAATAGAAAAAATAGGATCAAAACTGTACAACATATTTGCTGTAAAATGACACCTAATAGACCGTTCAGTTATACTGTATGATTTTCTGGCATTATTAGAGACCTTTGGAATGGCTAATAACAGGCTAAAGTCAATGAGGTCTGGTTATGATCTTACGGCTCCTTACTTATTAAGTCATGAATAAAATAGTTTTATTTTAATCACATTTCTAGCATTATTGCACTTGCAGTACTCAACAGTTAGTTGATCATTTTTCAGTTTAAGCAGTTAAGCTTTAGAATATTTAAACTTGGAATATTAATGATATCGAACCTTCACATATCATAGAATCATAAAATCATAGAAACACAAGGTTAGAAAGGACCTACAAGATCATCTAGTCCAACCGTCATCCTATCACCGATACTACCCACTAAGCTACTAAATCATATCTTGTAGCACCTTGTCCAGGCGCTTCTTGAACACCGCAAGGGTCGGTGACTCCACCACCTCCCTGGTCAGGCCGTTCCAGTGCCTGACCACTCTCCGAGAGAAAAAGTTTTTCCTGATATCTAATCGAAATCTCCCCAGGCTCAACTTGCGGCCATTTCCTCGAGTCCTATCATTAGTTACCTGAAAGAAGAGGCCGACCCCCTCCTCATCACGACCTCCCTTCAGGAAGTTGTAGAGTGCAACGAGGTCTCCCCTGAGCCTCCTCTTCTCCAGACTAAATAATCCCAGCTCCCTCAGCCGCTCCTCGTAAGACTTGTGCTCCATACCCCTCACCAGTTTTGTTGCCCTTCTCTGGACACGTTCCAAGGCGTCGATGTCTTTCTTGTAGTGAGGGGCCCAAAACTGAACACAGGACTTGAGGTGCGGCCTCACCAAAGCTGAGTACAGGGGGATGATCATCTCCCTGCTCCTGCTGGCCACACTGTTTCTAATACAGGCCAGGGCGCCATTGGGCTTCTCGGCCACCTGAGCACACTGCTGGCTCATGTTCAGCCTTGCATCGAGCAACACTCCCAGGTACCTTTATATCAAATATATTTAACATATTGCTATTCCTTAGGAACTTGAATTGTGTTACTCCTCTTGACACTGATCAGTAGATCTGATTTTGTGAATTACGCCACTGAAATAATCAGCTCCACGATTATGAACATTTGCATAACCATGCCAATGAATATTATTCAAGCATTATGTAAACATATTTGTGTACTATAAAAATCCCTTACCATATAAGAAATAGAAAGAAGAAAAAAAGAAAAAAAAAATGTTTCTGGTAGTAGCTTATATAAGGACATTGATTATTTTAATTTAAGATGAAAGTTTCAGTTTCTCAATAATCTGTTTTAGTGAACCAAATGGAACCTAGTAGAACTGAAGTCTATACTCATAAATTAGGTCATTACACTGAACTTTACCAGGTATTGGATCTTAGCTGTTTACAACATTACAGTTAGCACAGTCTGAGGCGGTGCTCTGGCTATTATATCTAGCATTATCCCAAACAACTCCCAAGCATGGTTTAATACTAGATTGTGATCGATGTGCAGTAATGAAAAGAACTAGCTTTATTTGAAGCAGTGTCTATAAAGACAACAAAAACAATGACAGCAAAGAGTACATTTTACATCAAGCAAGCTTTTCACACTATCACAATGTCAAAAAACTGGAAGGAGAAAACAAAACAGTTTTTAATTTTACAGAAATGGGGGGGAGGAGGGAGCAGGAAGTAGTTTGAAAATGAATCAACAAAATAATTCTTATTTTTTTCTCCAGAAATTATACTTGGTACTATCAGTGACTGTCCTAAAAGACAACAGATAACAGTACAAAGTGAAACAAAGTTACTTTGTTCAAGTTAAAGAATATGATTTCAGTGATTTTAGTGACTGTTATATCACAAAAAAAATTAAATGCAATAAAAATGTCAGAGAATGCTGACCAAATAATTACAAGACAGCATTATAAATATTGTATCATAGGGAAGGCATAAGAAGAATAAAATATGCAAATATTTTATTCCATAACATTATTTATATTTATGTGCTTGAGTTATGTAATTCTTCATATTTTTTCGAGACATACATTTTGCTTTCTTTGAAGTTATAAAACCATTTTTTTTTTATCTTATAACTGTTCAGTTGTTAGATTTCAAAGAAGCAAGAATAAAAATTCAAAGGATCAATAGTCTGTGAGAAAGGAGCTGTGCTTTAGAAAAAATATAAGGATACTTCCACCCTTTCTTGACAGCTCTGATACATTCTCCATTCCTTATGACACAGCTAAAAAGAAAGAAAGAAAGAAAGAAAAGGTTGAGTAAAATGTCCACCAAAACAAAACAAAACCAAACCAACCAACCAACCAAAAAACAAAAACAAAAACAAACAAACAAACAAACAAAACAGGCCCTAACTGCCTACACTCTAGGCTTGATCACCAATGAAGTCATTCAAAATCAAATAATTCTACTAACTACAACGTACTTGTAAGTACAATGAACTTGTCTACTTAAAGAAAAGACTGACTTACATGACTTATATGACTTCCACATATCCTTACATTTTCTGCTTAGAGACAGCTCATTATTCCATTTTTTCTTCACTTCACACACTTTTATGTTACACTCAACTTCTATCTTTTAAATTTTATATGCCACCTGCCAGCTCAATCTTACTTTTGCATTTTTATGCCATTCTCAGAATTTCATATTCTCTCTAGCTTTTTCACCTATTAGTTTTTGACACTATATGATACTTCTTGCAATAATGAACAGCACAAAAAATGTTTTTAAAGCGTATTTTCATGTAATAAATCAGTGAAAAACAGTCCTAGATATGACTTTTGCATTCTTAAGTAAATTTATTTAAAATAAATAAAGACATCTCCCATTTTAGTCACTGCATTTTTCTAATATCAGCTTTAGTACAAAAACCTTTTGCTGGTAAGTTTATGTTGCAGCAGATTAATTTTCTCTTCTCCTATTTGCTCTTGAAATCAAAATGAAAAACTATTCCAAATATCTCAGCTTCTTTGGAGACTTACACACTTCAGAGACACAATTGTTTGGTAGTAGAAGAGATGGACAGGAGTTATTAATAAGCAAAATAACTTTATACAAATCCTGAAACTCAAGGAAAAAGATCTAGTTAGCTCTTACACTCCTCAGTCACAGCCCCCCCTTTTTTTTTTTTCCCAGAGAAAAGCTGTAATAATAGAGATCAGACTTGGAACAAGAAAAGAAAGCATCAGTACCTGTATATTGGTTAAGAAGCAGCACAGAGATTTTCAGTACTTTCTGAGGCCTAAAGTAATGGACAGAAAACAATAATATGCATCAAGCAAACATATTTATTTTACATACTCAAAAACAAAACATATCTCCATAATGACTTCCTTAATTCATGTGACTCTTATTAGGTGTATAGGAATTTCTCTTATCTCCATGTCCCCCATTAAAAAGTTTAGCATGCATTTTTAGTTAATACGAGAAAAAAAAACTATTTATACACAAATTAAGTCATACCTTATTATAAACAATGGAACCTTTAACTAACATAATCATTATGTAAAAAAAAAAAAAAAAAAAAAAAAAAAAAANAAAAAGGCAACAAAAAAGACACCCTCTCCTCCAAGAAGTTATACCACAGTGTATTACCATTGACCCGTAGAGTACAGGGAGGACACAATAAATCAATGTTTGTTAACACATGCATAAATAGAAGAAGGCAATTTCATGGGTCAGGCAATGCAGTCATGAAATCTCCGTGGTGCACTGACTCTTGAGAAGGACAAAGTCAAAATGAAAAAAATTCTTTGACTCTAGTGTGCATTCTGAATTTCTTTTTGTTACAATTTTGGTCAAAATTAATTTAGTGGCAATAGCAATTAGCTATTGCTAATTATCCATAAAAACTCAGAAAGTTTTTATTTTTTGTTTGTTTGGTTGATTTTTTCCCAAGCAATTTTGNGTATATATATATATATGTATATATATATTTTAACCCAGTCCAACACTTGTCTTTTTCCTAGTGACAAAGGCGCTTCCCATATTAGAGCAGGGACCCTATCTATTCTATGCATATTAGGGTATTATAGTACAGCACAGTAACTAATATTCTCTTTCCTCTGGTAAAGACTGAATAAAAAGAAAAGAAAAGAAAAGAAAAGAAAAGAAAAGAAAAGAAAAGAAAAGAAAAGAAAAGAAAAGAAAAGAAAAATACAATATGTGCTCTATTTTATTGGGGACTCAACAACTATTACAATAAATTTTACAGACAGGCAGATGTGGCATTAATTAACAGATAAAAGCTTTCTATGAGAATTCACAAAAGNAAGGCAACAAAAAAGACACCCTCTCCTCCAAGAAGTTATACCACAGTGTATTACCATTGACCCGTAGAGTACAGGGAGGACACAATAAATCAATGTTTGTTAACACATGCATAAATAGAAGAAGGCAATTTCATGGGTCAGGCAATGCAGTCATGAAATCTCCGTGGTGCACTGACTCTTGAGAAGGACAAAGTCAGAATGAAAAAAATTCTTTGACTCTAGTGTGCATTCTGAATTTCTTTTTGTTACAATTTTGGTCAAAATTAATTTAGTGGCAATAGCAATTAGCTATTGCTAATTATCCATAAAAACTCAGAAAGTTTTTATTTTTTGTTTGTTTGGTTGATTTTTTCCCAAGCAATTTTGGTGGCGAAGAAAGAAAAGAAAGATAACAGTAGGTTGTCACCTAAACTTAAGATGTTGATGGCAGGGCAGGATTAACAAAAAGTATGGAAATACACCGTGAGAGGGAAAACATTTCTAAAAAATAGAAATGATTTGGCAGATGAGATCTACTGGAATAATCAGTGGTGTACTAATGAGAACTATTTAGATATCATAAGGGTCACAGTAGACTCAATCACAGAAATAGGACTTTTGGACAAGAAAATCTTCTTTGTGTCGGAAACAATTTTTGTAATTGAGNAAAGAAAAGAAAAGAAAAGAAAAAAGAAAAGAAAAGAAAAGAATACAAAATAAACAAAACAAAACAAACAAACAAAAAAAGTATTAATGCCTGTTTATATTATAGATCTATATAATAGTTTATTATACAGGAAAAATGTTAGCAGCTTGCACATTCAGTAATTAAACTTCACCCACCTTGTCAATTGTATTTTCATATTCTTTTAACCAAGATAATTATATATTTACATTTTCCCTCACTCATAAAATACTTTGTAATATATTAAATACAATGCACTAAATTTTGTTATACTTAGTTTCATTCCATTTCTTCCTCTGAACCTTCATGACTACCCAAGGGGGTAGTTTACTTTCCAAGTCAGTGGCTATCTGGATAGACAAAAGGCATAATTTTACCAAAGCTTGGTAAGATTAAATTTGAGATCAAGTCTCATCTGATGAAATAGAAGACAGAGAATGGAATACTGTGTGTGTATACACATTAGTACCATTAGACACTTGTACAAGATGTATATATCCTAAAGGACCAAAACAACAAGAAAACCTGAACTCTCTCCTGTGAACCAGGTGTTACGCAAGAAACATCTCTCTCTTTAAAATAATCTTTTTCCTGCTATCATAACTTTATGCAGTTCCAAATTCTCTTTGAAAATTTTCCAACACTATATTTCTAATAAGGCTCAGTTGACTATTTAATCTATAATACAACTTTCTTCAGCTAAAAGTATTAAACTTTTTATCCATCTACATTGACCTCCACATTGGCAAGTAAGGAGAATATGAGAGTGAAAAGGAGATGATGCATTTTTATTAGACATTGTAGCATTTTCAGTTCTATTAATTTAGAGCTGAAGGTGTTCGGAAGTTGCCTGTCTGTATTATTTAGAATCACTTATGCATTATTAAAATACAGCATATCATAGAACACAAAAAAAAAAAAAAAAAGAGAGAGACAAAAAAGAAAACTTATGCATGTATGCTCTCTAAATGCTCTCTAATCGTTTACTATTTAAAAATAAATATATAAAAAAAATCAACTTCACTACCCATCCTGTAAAACAAAATATCTGGCCTTGTCTTCCTGCATATAGGGTGATTTGTTTCATTTCAGAATTTTCAAAAGCATCTAATGGATATTGACAATTGTATTGGGTTTACGTGGTAAGGGTTTGGTAGCAGGGGGGCCACAGGGGTGGCCTCTGTGAGAAGATTCCAGAAGTTGTCACATGTCAGATAAGAGCCAGCTCCAGCCACCTCCAAAAGGGACCCAACGCTGGCCAGACCTGAGCCAGTGAGTGAAGTTGTTTGCGCCTCTGTGAGAACAGATTTAAGAAAGGGAAAAACTGCTGCACAACAGCAGCTGGGAGAGAGAGGAGTGAGAAACAGCCCTGCAGACACCAAGGTCAGTGAAGAAGGAGGGCAGCAGGTGCTCCAGGCTCCGGAGCAGAAGTTCCCCTGCAGCCCGTGGTGAGGACCATGGTGGAGCAGGCTGTCCCCCTGCAGCCTGTGGTGTACCACATGGAGCAGATTTCCACACTGCAGCCCATGGAGAAGCCCACGGTGGAGCAGGTGGATGCGGCCTGAAGGAGGCTGCAGCCCATGGAGAGCTCCCACAGGAGCAGACTGCGGGCCGGATCTGTAGCCCACGGAGAGGAGCCCACGCAGGAGCAGGTGATCCGGTGGGAGCTGCAACCCGTGTGTGACCCGTGCTGGAGCAGTTTGCTCCTGAATGATCTTGCTGTTTCAAGAACAAAATGAAAAATTATTTATATATATCTCTATCTATCTATCTATCTATATCTATCTATCTATCTATCTATCTATCTATCTATCTATCTATCTACATGTGCCTATGTATATGTGTGCATATGTGTGTATGCAGAAGCAGAGATGGAAACCATACTTCATATAACTTTTAATGGGATATTATGTATATATAGGACTGTATATATTATGTATATAAAGGACTCAGTTTACACTATTTAATTCTATCAATACAAACAAGATGGTTAAGTTAAGAGTTCAGTTGATTCAAGTACTTTTGATGTGCTTTTATATGCTTCTGTCACAGGACAGAAAAAATGGTGTCTATGACTGTTGTTTGTAGTCATATCCTGGAGAAACCACTTCTAAATAGAGATGGGATGTGTGTATGTCTTAGTTTAGTAAAATTATTTAAAATCAGACTCAGATTTCATTCTGTGATAGTGTAGAGAAGTTCATTAGCTGCTGCTAAAGGGGAATATAAGGTACTTAGCAAAAAGCTGCTAGTTTTGGCTAGTTTTCTTCTAAAAGTGGAGGTAAAACTGAAAAATGTATTTTGAAATAAATATTGCAATTCTTGAAAATAATTCAAGACTTCATAAAACATCTTTAAAAGAGTTTCCTATATTAGTAACATATGACTTGGGATCATATATGGATAGTATATATGACTTTCAGTCAATGAGTTATGAGTTCCATTGACTTTCAGTCAAAATATGATTAGGTTTGCATTGTAGTATTTAGCATATTTCATAGAAATCTGTAAGGTAAAACCAGAAATGTATTAAGGGAGGCTTATTAAATTTAATTACAGAATATGTGCTAAACTCAATATGTCAGCTGAGCTCCAAAATTCCTAAAATCAGAATAAAATACTCTAGGCTGTTATGAGCTGTATTTATATTTTGTATTTATATTTAGAATATGCTTGGTAACAAAAAGAAACAGTGAGAGGCAATAGCTTTCTGATGTTGTATTTTTCCATTTTTAATACTACTTAGTTGAAACAGTAAATGTATTTGATGAATCCTTAGGTCTTCAAGAGACCTTTTTAATAACATTGCTTTGCACATTATAAAATTTCTGTTTTATGAAGAATGACTTGTCTCTTTTATTTCTTTGTCCACTGTTTCTATAGTACGTTATATTAGAAATGTTCCACAGGTCATAGAGAGGAAGGCTTTCTCCTCTCAGATGGTAAAAGTTAGGTAGAAATCTCTAGAAAGAGAAGGAGACAGCATATTCTCGGAGAACTGAATAGCCCAAATGAAAAACAAGCAAACGGTCAGTTTTTTTGGAGGCATAGAAGAAATAACCTTTTATTCTACAGGTTCTATGGAGACCTATTAGAACTTGTGGCAACCCAATGTTGAGGATTTGTTGAAACAGCAGGGAGGCCATGATGTGCTGAAAATGAGCAACCCAAGCTACAGGGAGGAATGCGGGGAGGTTCCGCGGGAATGTTACTGAACTGACCTGGGAGGGTAAAAAACAGGGACTAAGGCACTGTTGCAATTTGCAAAATCAGCTCCTCCAGTATGGGAAGAAAGCAGAAGAAGAAACTAAGTATGCTTGTATGGGAAGAAAACCGAAGAAGAAACTAAGTACCAATTGCAGGATGCTTTGCGTCACTCGTGCTGCATGCCACAAGGCTGAGCAAAGTATAAGAACGCCGCTATTCGGGTAATAAAATGAGCATGATTTAACCATATTGGTGTATGTCATGACTCGGCTGTCTAATCCGATGACAACCCAAAGTTCTCTTAAAACTCGCCAGTCTAAGAAAAAAAGGAGAGTTGTCATTCTGCAAGGGCCAATTAATTTTTTTCCATAGCCTTCATATTTCAGCCTATCTTGACTATATCTAATTTTCTTTCTGTAAAAAGTTCACTTATTTTTTTTTTTTTCTTGTAAAAGAAAGCATTACAGATTAGAAGTCTTTTCAGTATTTCTGATGTGCAGAAGAACAGGCAGATCCAAACTAAAGATCCCAGATTATTTGCAGCCTCATCACAAAACTTTGATTAACATCTGTGTGGTGGTTAGGTCAATGGTTTTAGTGGATATTATCATCATCAGAGCATGTGCAGTGTGTTCCAGACAGAGTAAAAATGGCTTGAAGCAGCATCCAGATGAAAAGTTGATCTGAATAGTTATGGAAACTTAAAATGTTTAACCACATAAAACATAGAGCAATTGTATTTCTGTAGGTCCAGAGATTTTATATAAGCAAGATTTTGTTATATTACAGTTTCCATTTTTCACAAGGCATCAATGGAAGCTGGAAGCCAAATCAGTGACTAAGGAAAAGAACCTTGGGTGTTTTGCTAATTACAAAGAATTCATGGCCAGCTGAAAGTCAGAGCAATGTGTTCTTGACTGCTCTGAATATTCTGTTTTACGTGCAGCAGTCTGTGCATATTTGATCTCTGATTGCTCAAGGGGAAATAACTACTGTTTATGAAAGATTGTCCATTATTACCTAACTAGAAAGAAAATACATTCTGTAACAGGGAAAATCTTGCTGTTATTCTTTAGAATAAAGAATATCAGTATCTTTACTGATACTGTGTTCTGTAAATACCTCAATTACGTTATTCATGTAAGGTACTAAGCTACATAAATAAGGGTTCAAAATTTTTGGAATTTTTGAATGTATCATGAATCACTTTGAATTTACTGCAAAATTGTCATTGAACATGGGGCAGAATATGAACCGTAAGGAATTCATTTTCAGTTGTGGTTTTCATTCTTTCCCCATAATCTAGGGTTAGAAAGAACAAGAATACAAAAAACACAGTATATGAAAGAATGCAGTCATCTTCTTCTCAGTTTTTGACTCAGAAACACAGGAGACAAGGTTTCAACTTGTCCTTCCCCACTAACTCTCTCCAACCCCCCCCCAGGGTTATGCAGAAAACAGCACCTATGTTACACATCTTTGCGGGACCAATGTCTGCATGGGTCTTAATGGCTGATTAAAGCAACCTTAGTGCTATGTACAGTTCAATAAAACAAAGAGACAACTTTTTCTGCTGCTGCATTTTTTCTTCATACTTTAGTTAATTATAAAGTTTGGATTAAAAATTAATTTAGATTGTAGCATACACAGATTCGGATTAAGGGAATTCAGCAATATGAAATCTCTCACTCCAAGAAAGAGCTAATGGAAAATATTTTTCAGTGATGACATTAAAAAATTGATAAATAGCAAACAAGGTCGCTAGACGATCACCTAGAGGCAATGCTACAAAAGCCCTGTGTCTATTCAGAAACTTAATTGAAGATGAAAGATGTCCCCCACTTTTATTAGGAGTGTCCTTAGAGAAGTAGTATTTCTGGGTCTGACACTAGTATTCATTTTCATTTTCCTAGAGTTTATCCTTCACTATTTTACAGATAATAATATTTTAGTCCAAGGCTTTATACTCTCAACAGGACTGTGTTGTTCATAATAGAGTTGTGTTTATGGTCTATACAGACAAGAATATTTATTTCTTGCTAAAACAGAAGAAAGTATATTCCAAGTACGGATTGTCAATTATACATTTTCAATGTTTTTCTGTTCTTAAGAAAAATATTAGCTAGGTTTAGCCAAGCTTTTAAGGCCTTTTCTTGTTTGAATGAAGCTATGACCTATCTCAAGAGGTCCAAAATAACTTCTCCTATACTCAGCTGTACAATATATCCTAATTTCATTCTCACTCCAGATTTGGAGTGAGGCACAAATGGGCCAAGATCTGCACTCTGATTTCTACAGAAAAGGAGGCTGTGTATGAAAGTCTATGGGATTTATGTAGCAAGGTTTTGTAGCTGGAGGGGCTGCAGGGGTGGCCCGTTAGAAGAGTCCAGGAGCTGCCCGTGTTAGATAAGCGCAAGTTCCAGCTGGCTCGAAATGGGACACACTGCTGGCCAGAGCTGAGCCAGTGAGCGAAGCTGTTTGCGCCTCTGTGAGAGCAGATTTAATAATGACCTAAAAATCTGCTGTGCCACAGCATCTAGGAGATAGGAGTGAGGAAACAGAGAGAGAAACAATCCCACAGATGCCAAGGTCAGTGAAGAATGAGGGGGAGGGGGAGGAGGCGCCAGGGCAGAAGTTCCCCTGCAGCCTGTGGTGAGGACCATGGTGGAGCAGGCTGTCCACCTGCAGCCCGTGGTGTACCACAGTGGAGCAGATTTCCACACTGCTGCCCATGGAGGAGACCACGGTGGAGCAGGTGGATGTGGCCTGAAGAAAGCTGCAGCCCATGGAGAGCCCCCGCAGGAGCAGACTCTGGGCTGGAGCTGCAGCCCACAGAGAGGAGCCCACGCAGGAGCAGGTGATCCGGTGGGAGCTGCAACCCGTGTGTGACCTGTGCTGGAGCAGTTTGCTCCTGAAGGATGGACCCCGTGGTACAGACCCATGTTGGAGAAGCTCTTGAAGAGCTGCAGCCTGTGGGAAGCCCACACAGGATCCGTTCGGGAAGGATGGCATCCCGTGGGAGGGACCCCACGCTGGAGCAGGGGAACAGAGAGCGACCATGAAGGAGCGGCAGAGACACAGCGATATGGACTGACTGCAGCCCCCATTCCCCGTTCCCCTGTGCCGCTCAGGGGGAGGAGGTAGAAGAGGGTGGATGGGGGGGAAGGTGTTTTTAGTTTGCTTTTAGTTTCTCACTGCTCTAGTCTGCTAGTGATAGTAATAAATTATATTAATCTCCATGTGCTGAGTCTGTTTTGCCCGTGATGGTAATTGGCAAGTGATTTCCCTGTCCTTACCTCAACTCATGAGCTTTTTTTCATCATATTTTCTCTCTCTGTCCTTCTGAGGAAGGGGAGTGAGAGAGCAGCATAGCGGTGTTTAGCTGTCTACCAATGTTAAAACACCACAGTAAGTTGGATCAAATTGTGCACTGACAAGTCAGTTAAGTTATAGTTTGAAAGTCTCACTGACTTAAATAATAATAATAATAAAAAAAGGGTTTTGAGATCTTTTTAAAGCATTAATAAAGTATCAGATGTCTCCTGTCAGTTAAATAGCTGTGGAGAGAAGCAGATGTCTGCAACCACATATAATCAAATGCATTTCCATAAAGTTTTCTCTTAAGGAAAAGGAAATAATGCAAATTTCTGAGAGTGGGAGAACCTAAACAGGCAAATTAATAAAAACAAAACAAAACAAAAAAAAACACACAAACATGAAGTATTGGGTACAGGTCATATTCATAGTGTATCAATGTAATTCCACACAACTTCACAAAGGAAGATGTAGCCTCAGGTCCCTCAGGCCTATGAAACTGTATATCTCTCTACCTCCATTATATTATTTCTACAAGAAATAATTTTTTTTTTTTTTTACATAAAAGATTTGTAACCCAGATATGGAGCTGAGGCAGGAAGACAACAGTAATTTTTTTCAGCTTATTACTATGAAATACTTATTCTACTTATCTGAAAAGAGTAAAAAATGTATTATCCTTGCTGTTCCTAAGGGCTATTTTACTCTTCAGAAATAGTTATTCAGGGTATATACCTGTCTTGTTCTGTGATCACTTTAGAGCTTACCAGGTTGTATTTGTATACCAGACATCTAATTTCTAAGGCTTTTTAATGTATCTGTAGAAATCAGTCTGCATATGATGTACAAAGAGAATAAATGTGATGCAGCTATATAAACAATCTCTTCTCCATAGGAAGAGTTAAGTACTCCTAGGGTATTAGATCACTGCAGCATAATTTTTCAGCCCATTGTGTCTGCATGTGCACTGTGGTCTTAGAGTGTTATCAATACAAGAAACGTCCTTCTTTTCAAATAAATTTTTAACTTTAGGTGCATTAACAATCCAATTCATGCTAATAGACCTACTCCTATTTTTCTGAATGTAGGCACACATGTACAAGTTTGCAGAATTAAAATAAATTCCTGAGGTTAAATGTTCTCCATTTATGTTTGTCAATTAGTGGGACTATATAAAGATGAAGTGAGCTGAATTTTCTTTTTGGTTTTAAACAAGAATTTGTGATAGCTGAGAGAAAAAAAGAAAAGCAGTATGGCAATGATGAAAAATTCAAGTTAACATAAGAGGAGAAAGGGAGAAGAGAGAATTAGATCTGAGTGCTAGATACTTATCTGAACTCTTCAGGGTCATGAAATCTATGCCAGCACTGACAAATTCTTTGGCTGAAAGCACAGTACATTACTTTAGTATGGTCTCTCAGTCTATTAAAGATCCGACTGTGAAAAAAAGGTCAAATGAGAAATAACAAAATGACTTAGATGCTTCATTTGATGTTGCAGTTGTTTCTTCAGTTCAACTGTTATTTTTTATCACCTTGGTTTCATGGTCCTATTCTTTCGATAACAATGATAGAAAATAATAAGCATATTACAATACTAAGCTTATCGCATAAAGTCAGTGTATGGTGAATGTGTGTTGTGGTTTAACCCCAGCAGGCAGCTAAGTGCCACACAGCCACTCACTCACTCTCCCCAGGTGGGATGGGGGAGAGAATTGGAAAGGTAAAAATGTGAGAACTCATGGGTTGAGATAAAGACAGTTTACTAGGTAAAGCAAAAGCCACATGTGCAAGCAAAGCAAAACAAGGAATTCATTCTCTTACAGGAAAGCAGGGCTTATCATGTATAACGTTTTCTTGGGAAGACAAACGCCATCACTCTAAACATTCCCCCCTTCCTCCTTCTTTACCCCAGTTTTGTTGTTCAGCATGACGCCATATGGTATGGGACATCCCTTTGGTCAGTCTGGGTCAGCTGTCCCGGTCTTGTCCACTCCCAGCTCCTTGAGCACCCCCAGCCTCCTCGCTGGCAGGGCAGCATGAGAAGCAGAAAAGTCCTTGGCTCTGTGTAAGCACTGCCCTGCAACAACTAAAACATCACTGTGTTATTACCACTATTTTCATCAAAAATCCAAAGTACAGCACTGTGTGAGCCTATACAATGAAAATTAACTCTATCCCAGCCAAAACCATGACAATGTGCTACATTATTACATGTTTTTTAAAATAATTATACTAAAAACAGGACAAAATCTCAGTTCCCTGAATTTCGTGTGATCAAAGCCTGCTGGAATAGGCACAGCTCAAGAAGTATTGGACTTACACATTATCAAGAACCCAGACTCCATTTAATTTCCGTCCTCCTACAATACCTGTAGTGTTCATATTGTATAAAATCCTGGTGTAGATGCTTATCCTCAGAGTTTCTCCAAGGCCATGCAGTATGGGTACTGGACAATTCCTCACTTCTAGCTCCACCAAAGACAAGTCAAAAATACCTATGTTCTCTCAAGACTGTTTTTAGACATGGGCCAGCTTCCCTTTCTTTCAGAGGCTGAGTACATCTCAGATTCTCTTAAAAAATTGTGCAGGCTGACAATTTTAGCAACAAGAAGAAATTTTTGTTGCTATAAAGTGTGGGATCCCTTGCTGCACAGAGATTAAGGACAGTTATGCCGACTGGTGAGTGCAAAATTTTGTTGTTTTGCTGAAGTTGCTTTTCCTGGGAAAGAAGTAGATAACCACATGATAATCAGCTTGACTTTCTGCAGTATGAATTCCTCCGTTACCATTTCATAATTACACTAATTATTCTGAGGTCTTATTCCTATGTTGTGTTTTTATTTTGTGCAAGTTTTCTTCATTACTTCTAAACTGAAGCAGCATGACCTTGATCAGCAAAATCATAAACAAGCAAAATTGGAGGCTGGTGACATTACAACAGCCACGTTGCTTATTCTCTTGCCATTCCCCTCAGAAGCTGTTACACAGTAAAGGAGTTAGATTTGCCCCCTAGACCATTCTGCAGCTGGCCCTCCAGCCCTGCAGGAGTGTGCAGCAGCCCTGAGCAGCTCTCAGTCTGACCTCAGGTCAGTGTGTGGTCAGGTCTCACTTCAGACCTGGGAGCTGCAAGGTTCTTCTGACTCCAGGGTTCTGATGTGGACATCAACTTGAGGGGGTAGATGAGGTTTTTGTTTGTTTGTTTTTGTTTTTGTTTTTTTTGTTGGTTTACTTGCTTACTTTTGAGCATTCTCTCTTCTGTCACTGATTTTAGTGCTTCAGATATTCCGCTATCCCTTTTTTCTCACCCCTGAAGCCATCTTCACTGATCCAACAGGAAAATTGATAAATATTTCTGGATCCTGTAGGTGATAAGATTGATCTCACATTCTGCTTAAAAGAAATGAAACATCTAGTAAAAAGATGGATGTGATTCAAGTTTTATCATGACAGTTCTCCTGGGAAGGTGCACTCTATTCTTTTATACCCTAGGTCCCTTGACCGTGGCAGGAGTCTGAGAAATACTTGAAAAGCTTGCTGAAGCCAGTTATACGAGGATCATGAAATATTTTAGTTGAATGCAGCTTAAACATGTCTACTGATCAAACAGGGCTGAATGTGAGCTGAATCTCCCTCTGGAGATGCCTCTGTTTCTTAATTGTGAGTTGCATATCCCAATGAACTACTAGGTCCCTACTGTTCCCCCTGCTTCCCTGCCTCTTCTCCTCCTGCCCCCCTTAAGAGCCCCAGCAGGTGCAAGGTCTCTCTTGGGAGGCCAGGGTGGCCTTGGCTGGTTGAAGCCAGCACGCCCACTCCCGTTTTCCCATGACTGTTGCTATTGTGGGTGCTATTAATGCACATATAGATGAGAAAGAAAGAAATAGGTGAAATCTGAATACTAAATACAAGGAAGCAGAAGCAATCAGAACACTAGTGAACAAAAGTATTCAAAAAACTTCCTCCTGTGGACAAAGGTGGTGGAAAATGTATAAGGAAGCAGAAGCAATTGCATGAATAGAGAGAGCACAGGCAATTCTTCATTCTGTTATAAACAGTGCTGAAATTAAACTGCAGTGGTAAATGTGTGCAGCCATTTCCTCCTGGAAATACAAGGCAGCAGGAGGTCAAGCAGTTTCTGGAATTTTAGACAGCTTCATTTTTTATAATCATTACCTGAGCACAGGATTCAAGACTCACTAATCTTTTGTGGTTCTTTTCTTCTCACCTTTTCCCCAATTCCTGAGGGAAGAAAAAAAAAAAAAAAAGGATGTATAGTAGACTTGAAGAATAAAAAATACTGGTTCCAATGATCCCAAAGGTAATCACAAAGCTATAAACTGAAAACCCAAAATCTGTACTACAGGGCATATAACCACATCATAAGAAACCATGTTTTTTGCTAGAGATATATAGCAGAATCTTTATCTTAGCAGACACTTTGATGTGTTGTCTTACAAGAAAGAGAGAGTAGGATAAAAGTCTTCAGTCTCTATGCAGCCATGGGAGACTGTAATTTACATCTCATATGGAAAAAATAATTTTGTGCCTCACAGGTCTATTTCTACATAAGCAATAATGCCATGCAGTAAAGAAATCTTTTAATTTTACTACTTTTAAAATTCCAATTTTTGTTTTTGCTTTGTTTATGTTATCATCCTTCTAGCATTTTTCTGTATCAGCTTCAATATCAAAACTTAAAACTTTATTAATAACCAGACAGTAAAATAAACTATGCTGTTCTTCATGTGCAATGTTATCAAGGAAATGTAGGTGAACCTAATTTATGTAAAGTTTAAAACACCTGCATGGTAGACAGGGCAGTTTGCAAGAAAGCTGAATGAGTTTGACCCTACTTACAGACCTCCAGTACAGTAGTTGCATGGAATTAATCAGAGACTCAGTACTTGTGGTTTGTTTCAAATATTTTGAAGTTTCTTTTCTCCTCCTTGAAATCAATGTATATGTAATATGTATATATGTTAAAGTTATTTGTAGAAGATCATTTCAATGTAAGACTGCTAGGAAACAAAATACAGGAAATATCACATTTTTAAAATATGAGTGTTTCAGGCTGAAAATTTAGATCAGACTCATTTTCATTTGACATATGTCGTCCTATATTTGAGTTTTCTATATAGAATTTCCTCAAGTTATGTGATACATTTGCCCCATTAAATCTGCAAGACATTAGCAAGTATTTTCTTTTCTTTTTCTGAGGATCCTTCAACATTCCAGTTTTCTTTTTAAAACTGCTTTCAGAATTAGTTACATAAATCTATTTTTCTGTCTATATGAAAATCATCACAGACTTACAGTAATTTCCCTCCCCTCCTTTACCACTGTACACATGCACACACACATGCAGACTCACACAATTTTTTCAGTTGGAAAGTGAAAGAAGTCTGGAATTATTAGATGAATCTATTTTGAAAATAACACCCCTAACATGGGCAATTGTTAAATGAATTTCATATTGCTTTCCAAACACTGTGGAAGCAATTTTCTGTTACTCTGTGCTGAATTCTGTATTATTGCTGCAACCATATTGCCTATGTGTGGTACTCATGGTTCATGAATGGCCATTTACCTTAAGGTGGAGGTAATCACAACTCTTGACTTTCCAATTAAAGTTTGAGACAAGAAGGAATAAGCAAATGGTTGAAGAATTAGGTGAGGAAACACAATTAATTTTCAAGACAGTGTGAGCATCAGATTGGTTCAAATACAAAAACATGTGACAAAATCAGAAAGACTTTATACCCATTTTGCAGTGGCATAACAAGTAAAGCCTTGTCCTTTTAAGAAACCAGCTCGATGGTCCTTTTCTGCTGTTTCTTTGAATTTTCATCATAAATCTAACCCACAATGAAAGTCATCATGCATAATTTGGAAGAATGGTCTTATCTGGGAACTCTTAGCGTTGTGCAAAGGGAAATTTGAATGACGGATGACCTTGGCAATGAATCCAAGGAAAAGCTGTACTGGTTTCTTGGAAGACATACATTCAAACGCAGTTTAAAATATTCCTATTAGATAGCTTCCAAAAAGGTGATATAGCTCAGAAGCTGCAAGAATCCTTAATCTACAACCTACAGGAAATATCCTTTCCCCCAGTTGATCCTACTTCTGCATGGTGAATAGAGTTTAATATTTTATTTCAAGTCTTTCATCAAGTGCGTTATTTGAACATATATTTAGACTTCTGCATTCAATTCTTTAAGGATGCTGAATAATAGGGAAAATGAGTAATTTAGTTTACTTCATCCCCATTATGTTTTTCAGTAAATATTGCACGGTCGTTTCTGAAAAACTCTGAACGCCTCAAAAATGAAAGAAGAAATCTGAAATGTTTTCCAGATTTCTTACATTTCATCTGAACCAGTAATTAGAAATATTTTCCTTCTATGTGTTTTGAAGCTTAAGGGCAGTAACCATGCTTAGATTGACACAATTATACTAGATATGTTTATACAACTAATCTTGGAATAATTCTGTGTTTATTGACTGGTAATTAATAGATACGGGGAAGTAACATATAAATAAGCAAATAACATAAAACTCCCTTTGACACAAAATATGGTGTTTTTTTTAAAGATCTATATTTAACACATTCTTCAGTGTACATAGTTTATGTGTACACTGTATACACTGTATTAGTCAAATCTAATTGACAATAAAATATATTTTTTTGATCCAATACTCTATTCTTCATACAATTAAAAAGACAACTTTTTAAAGAAGAAATAACTAACTGATATCATGATGGATTTTATTTTATGTCTGTTTAAAGGTTGTTTTCGTGGGAGAAGCTTTACTTAAATGAGTTTATCAGTTGATTGATATGGACCATTTATGAAATACATTCTTGATATTCTTTCAAGACAAGTTAAAGATGCTGAATCATTAATTCTGTTATTTCGCCTGCATACAGTCGTTATGAACTTTAGAACGACAACATTGTGCACTTTTGATCTAACAGTCTATGTGAACATCTGAAAAAGATGAAAATTTCTTTGCACTGAGGGAGACATCAAATCCAAATAATATGCATTCATGCAGTCTTTCTATTATGGTGAGGATTTTAAAAGTATTGATTAACAAGTCCAATGCTTTTAAAATTCCTTTTTGACTTCTAGTGGATAATATTAGTCAACTCTAAAACACAGAAGAATAAATATATGGAGAGATACATACAATGGGTCAGAAATACTAAATTTATGTAAAGATATTGATGTCAGTCTTCATATGCAGTTACATGGGTACCTCTGTTATTCACTTAACTTTATGGAGCACCTCTTTAAAAAATAAAAAGAAATCAAAACTAAGCTAATGAAAATACCATAGATTCTAAAAATCTGAAAAAAAAAAAATGCACCTTTATCTACCCTAATGTGTGGAAACATTTCTTAATTTCTTATGGAAAAAAAAAAAAAAAAGACAAATTATGTAGAATAGTTATTGTGGTTAACTCACAGTTAAAAAGCATAAAATAGCATTGTCTTTTTAGGACTTTTCAGAAAATGTTAGTATCAAACACAGAGTTGCTGTATTTACATGTAGCGTGTTTATTGGGTTGATTGTTCTGACTTGCCTTGTGATCAAGAGATAACACAGCTATGCATCATTATAAGAATATTTGCATTTCATACCAAGAAAACAAGTAATTTACATTGCAATGGAATTATTCTTATAATCTTTTAAAAATAAAACCTTCTTGGTAGGATATAATGTTAATTTTCCCAGTTTTAAAATATTAACTGGTTCTACATTGAAAATTAGTGAAGGTATACTTTAATGCAAGATGTTAGCAAAATATTAACACTTCTATTTAAAGGTAGAATTAAAGGTTTTCTTGCTCTGACCTTCTCTAGAGTTATTACTTACCTCTGGACTATCAAAGAGCCTCACTGATAATACTAAATGGCTACTTTTTAAGAGGTATATAAGCAATAAAGGAGAAAATGGCTCTGTCCCAGAGAATTCTGAAACTGACTTGTTTCATACTGTTATCCTTTTACCACAGTAAACCATCTGTAGTCTTCATATCCTGAATTAGAACGGTATTATTTATCCATATTCAAACATATGAGTCACAACTATAAGCTGAAAAGGATGCCTCCTTGTTGTGGTTTATCCCTGGTAGGCAGCTAAACACCACACAGCCACTCACTCTCTCTCCCCAGGTGGGATGGGGAGAGAATCACAAAGATAAAAGTGCGAGAACTCATGGGTTGAGATAAAGACAGTTTACTAGGTAAAGCAAAAGCCACATGCGCAAGCAAAGCAAAAGAAGGAATTCATTTGCTACTTCCCATGGGCAGGCAGGTGTTCAGCCACTTCCAGGAAAGCAGGGCTCATCATGTGCAATGGTTTCTTGGGAAGACAAATGCCATCACCCAGAATGTTCCCCCCTTCCTCCTTCTTTATCCCAGCTTTAATTGCTGAGCATGATGCCATATGGTATGGGATGTCTCTTTGGCCAGTCTGGGTCAGCTGTCCTGGTTCTGTCCCCTCCCAGCTCCTTGTGCACCCCCAGCCTCCTCGCTGGCAGGGCAGCACAAGAAGCAGAAAAGTCCTTGGCTCTGTGTAATCACTGCTCTGCAACACCTAAAAACATTAGTGTGTTATCTCCATTACTTTCATCAAAAATCCAAAACACAACATCATATGAGCCTCTATGAAGAAAACTAACTGTATCCTAAGCAAAACCATGACATTCAGGAAGCTTCTGTCTAAGCAGGGAACTGAAGTTTTAGGGGCAAATGCTGCTGGGCTGCAGCAGTGGTGCTATGTCTAGTACTACATAAGATTTTTAATAAATATCGAAGGGCAGAAGAATAAAAGACTGAGAGATTTTATAGAAAACAAAATAAAGTGTAAACTAAAGATTAATCAACTTATTTTTGATAATGACTTCCCCACAGAAAGAAATTACAGCAGATCACATATCTCTTCTAAAAAACTAGTGGAGATAGCACTAGGTAGAAATCGTTATTGAAAAGGAGTGGGGGGAAGGAAAGAAAAAAAATTATTATGATGTTAAAAGAAAGAGGGGAAGTATAAACATGCAGGATGCTAGCAGGATAGAATATTTGTTTCCAAGAATTGTTCTTCAGAAAGATTTTGTTTTATGTTTTTCATCTGTTATCTTCATGTAAAATTCAGGGCTTTGCTGATGGAGCTGAAATGCAAACATTACAGACAAGGAACAGAATATTACACGGGAAGAACAAAAATAATATAAATAAGACAAAATACATTTGATCACAGTATGAGTATTAAACAGTGTTATCAGAAAGTTGCTGAAAAGCTCTGTTGAAGACCAAAATATACCAGTGAGGTACTTCTGGTAATATTTTATTGTAATAAGGACCAATAAGTTGTAAGTAAAAGCAGAGAAAATTTCAAACAAAAAGAAAATAACAGCACAATATATTTCTTGTATTATGGCTAGAAAAACACAGGCTGGTAAATATCTTGCTATTTACAAATATATCAGAACCACAGCAAAAGGATTATTTAAGACACATAACAATGCCTCCATAAGAACAAAGGGTTTTAAAACACTCTTGATTATCTATGAAAGCCTCTTGACAACTGGAAAAAAAAAAAAAAATGTCATACCTGTCTTCCAGAAGAACTAGAAGGAGGGTACTACAGGTTATTCATCCTCATTTCATTTCCTTCAAAGGTGATGAAGCAAATCCTCCTGTAATCTATTTCCAAGCATATTAAGGACAAAACAGTGATTGGGAGTTGTCAGTGTCAATTACAAAGGGGAAATCAAGCCTGACCAACCTGATAGCCTTCCGTGATGAGAAGACTGGCTCTATTGACAGGAGAGAGCAGTGGACGTTGTTTAACTTTAGAAAGGCTTTCAACAATGTCTTTCTTAACATCCTCATGTACAAGCTGAAGAAATAAATGAACAGTGAAGTTGATAGGAGGCTGGCTGAGCAGCTGGTCTCAAAGGACCATTATAAGTGTGACACAAAATCCAGCTGGAGGCCGGTCACTATTGGCATGCCCACAGGGTCAACACTGGGGCCAATACCATTTAATAACCACATTAATAAGCTGAATGCTGGGACAGAGTCATCCTCAGCAACTTTGTGAATGAAGAGAAACTTGGGAAGAGTGGTTAAAATTTATCAAATGGGTGTAGTTAATTCATCAGATGGATGTGTTTTCTTTCAAAGGGACCTGAAGAGGCTATAGAAATGGGTTGACAGGAATCTCACGAATTTGCGCAAGAGGAAATGCGAAGTCCTGCACATGGAAAGGAAAAAAACCTTGCACCAACATATACTGAGGCCTGTCCAGCTGGAAAGCAGTTTTGGAGAAAAGAACCTGGTGGACACCAAGTTGACCCTGAACCAGCAATGTACCCTTGCAGCAAAGAAGGCCAACAGCTGCCTTAAAAAAAGTGTTGCAAGCATGTTAAGGGAGGTGATTGTTCTTGTATGTTCAGTCCTAATGAAATCTCATCTGGACTACTGTGTCTGGGTTCTCCAGTACAGTGGAGATATATATACTGGACCAAGTCCAATGGAAGGCTATGAGGATGATAAGAGATTGGAGCATCTGTCCTACAAGGAGAGTACTGGGATTGTTCGACATGGAGAAGGGAAGGCTCAGGAGCTATCTTATCCGTATGTATGTCAATACATATGTATGTATATGTGATGTCAAGGAATAAGGAAGACAGAGCGAGACTCTTCTCAGTGTTGCCCGCTGACTGAACAAGAATCAATTGTCACAAATTGAAATGCAGGAAATTCTGTTTAAACATAAGAAAACAAACACTTTTTTTTTGTTGTGATGATATGGTCAAACACCAGAACAGCTTGCTCAGGAAGGTTTTGGAATCTCCACCATTGGAAATATTCTAAATCTGACCAGACATGTCTCTGAACTACCTGCTGTACCTGACCCTGATCTGAGGAGCATAACTCGGCAATCTCCAAAGAAGCCTTCCCACCTGAACAATTCTGTGTTTCCGTGAACAACTAAAAGAGGGAATCTGTAAGAAGGTTTTGAAACATCAGTAGAATGACAATATTCAATAATCTTCTAACACAAATAGAAGCCAAAAATATAATTGTTTTCAGTCAGACTTTGCTTATATTTTACAAAAAAACATACTCTACAGTCATTATTTGTGACATGAAGGGTCTGGATACTTACTTTTTTTCCCATAAAGGAGCTATCTATTTTTGAAAACAATTTCTTATAAAAATCTTCTTAGTTTAAGTAACTTACTGATATCTTCAGCAGGCTTCTGGAGTCTGAAGAGAAGATGCTTTAGCATTTTATATTCTCAGTGTTCCAGCCTTGAGTCTTCAAACTCTCTAGAACAGACTGTCCTTTACAAAACTACCTACTGGGAGTGGTCTGTTGTCCATGTTATTCTTTAACCACGCTATGAGCAATAATTAAATGCTGCAGGAGATCATGTTCTGTTATTCATAGTTATCACCTGGCCAGTTAAGTTTACCAACGCAGAGGTAGCGACAGGACCCAACACCCTCTCTAATCTTCCTTAGCAGAAACACCCATTTTAGGTTTCAATTTACTCCCAGTGTCTTTTCAGGGGAAGATAACAGCTTCTGAACTCTATAATTCCGGAACAATGCTTACATATTCCAAATTGCCTTTAATCTAAGTGGGAAATGGGTCAATGCTGGGTCATATGACTATTTTAAAGTGCCACTATACTTGCTAAAGCTTCTGTAATGCATTTCTTAAGAAGATGCAGGGACAGAGAGAAAAGGAGACAATAAACAATATTGAGCTTACTAACAACACAAGAGTGAGTATTCAGAAATTCTCTATGAATATATTATGTTTCTTATATAGACTATGAGCTTTTTTTCCCTCTATTTTGATTAAACATTTATTTAGCAGGAATAGGAGTGTTTTAGCGATTCTTTTTTGATTATTCCATTTCTTTCTGTCAGCACAGATTTATTCTTTTCCTGATCTTAATTATTAGATGATATGCTTTTTCAGCTGGATACCTTTTGTTTCAACTAATTGTTTTATTTCATTTTTAAGTTTACATAAATTTAATTTGATTATAGTTCTCAATAAAATTTTGTAATTCAAGCATGTCACCATAGTGGTAAAATTTGCTGTTAAAGTTCACATGTCTTAAAAGATATATAATTTTTTGGTTTTATATATTTGCAATTGATTTCTTATTTGTTTGATTTGTCTCTCACTCTCTCACACTTATTTTTCTTTTTTTTTTTCTTTTTCCGTTCTCAACCTAATGACTTACTAAATTTCTGTTCTGTTTGACATTAAATTTTTCTGTAATTACAGAAGTACTATCAGTCATCACTCCCAGTCTTTCTGATTTTCTCATATTCTTTTTGTTCTTTTAGTGTTTTCCCTATGAAAAATGACTTTTGAAATTGTTATATTAACATTCATATGTTTTAATATAACAAAGATAAATCCACTTAGAGGATGGAAAAAAAGAAATGAAATACTTGAGTTGAAATAAATTATTGCTAACTAGTCAGTTGGAAGAGCACTATAGGAAAATCATTTTAAAAAATCTATCACTTCAGCCATAATAACATATAAAACAGAAAAGAAATGTAATATACCATTCAATTATTTAAAAATAAATTAGCAAGCCTCATAATCATATTTACTCCAAAAGGTTACAATCAGGTCTTCAGCTAGGAAAAAGCAAACACACACATGCACACAAAATAAAGTCAAACAAACAAACAACAACAACAACAACAAATGCTTAGGCACTGTGCACAACTTGTTGGTAATTTGCTTGTTGCATATCATTCATTAGGGTTTATTAATAAATCTAGTCAATAAGTTCTCAGAAATGAGTATCTCAAAAAAATTTTACCAAGATTTAGCCTTGGATTTCACCAGAGAAATCTTGATTTTTACCCCTCTGATTTTATTGACTGTAATTCACTAAAAGATAACTCCCTCTTGGCTTAATAGCTCATTTTCCCGTCACTGAAATCAAGGTGATTTACTCCTTATTTATTGGAACCTTAAGTTTCGAAGATTTTAATCCATAGTATTTTAACTACATATTTATTTTACATTAAAAAAAAAAAAAAAAAAAAAAGCCTTGGAAAGCAACAGTCACTTCAGAAAGGGAATTAGATATGCTTAACTACTGAGCACTTGCTACAGAAATCCTTTATAAATTTCCTAAAAAGATATTGTTGTGCATAAGCAGCTAAACTAAATAAAAATATGTTATGTTTTATAAGGTGACTTATTTTTAGTGTTATAGTTGTCCAATAACTTTTAGAAGATCTAGAATATATTCAATGACATTTCAGTCCCTTTTCTCTAACTCCTCAGTTAGCTTAGTTCAAGCTACATTTTATTATCAGAAATGCATAAAAACACATAAGAAGTCTATGTAGATTAATGGCTTTTTTTTTTGCCCTCATTTAGTACTTTTTTAAACCCCCTGTGCTTGACTATTTCATAA
>VXAL01002917.1:345387-359269 GCA_013399475.1 Chauna torquata | reverse complement strand
ACACTCAACGTTGTCATTCCCAAAGATCTTAACTCAGAGGTCAGTGAAGGTTAAGTTAGTCAACAGAATGCTTGCATATGAATGGAACAGAAAAATACTGAAAATTTACATTTCAATATACTCTGAAGAAATAGCCTTCACTGATATCAGTATGTTCAACCTTATCACACATGAAAGTAAAGATGTAGCAGAATTAGAGACCTAAAGAGCTTCATATTGTTTCTTCAGATGTAGTATGTCTGAACTGGAAGGGGGAAAAAAAAAAAGGCCAGCTTGAACTTCAAGGTCTTAATCTGCAAGACAGGCAGAGTGTTATTTGATCTGCAGAAAAAGTGGTAGAAAATGAAACGTGCTGAAAATGAAAACAGACATAGAATGAGAACTCCTATAAAGGTGAAGCATTGACAGACAACACTCAGCTCCCAGGAAGGGACAGCACAAACTACCGCTGATGACCTACAGGAAGGAGTATCTTTTAAGAAAAATATCTTCTATTGAAAAATTTCAGCCTTCATTTAAAAACAAATCTAATCTGAGTAAGTATAAAAGGAATGAAGACACTTAAATATTGAAATGGATACAGAGCCATCTACAGCCAGTTATCAGAGTGGGAAACAGCATGTACAACAGAGAAGGTGAGAAACTGCTGAATTAACTGCTAAAGAGATAAGATTTCATAATATTTCAGGCTATTTAGAGGAACTTAGCACAGACAAAAATATGACTAAAACCTGGCAAGTAGGAGAAGATTTGTGCTTTAAATTCAAGATCAGAGGGCAGCAGGAAACAACTGGAGATTTCCAAGAAAATGGAGGGTGTGATTACAAAAAAACAAAGAAACATGGTCTTAGAATATAAAGCATTGATGTTATAAACAAATGTTTACAAACCTCTGAATCGTTTTTACAAATAGAGCTACAAATAAGAAACTATTCTGGAGAGCAGAAGGGACAAAATGTTTCACAATCTTCCATAGGCTGCTTTAGGGTGAAATGGATGATATTCAGGATTTTCTTAAAGTCAGAAATATAAGCTGACTTCTTAAATGTAAAGAAGAAACTAAAAGGAACAAATATCTTAACAACAGTAAGACACGCAGAAAACTAATCTACATTACAATCTGAATCACTGAGATACAAGCACAGAAAGTAAAATAAGAAGTCAAAAGGCCCCAAAGAAAGAAGATACTAAAGGAAAAACAAACAAACAAAAAAAAACAAAACAAACAAACAAACAAAAACAAAACAAACAAAAAAACTATGTGCCTTGGAAATTTCCCAGGATGTCTGGCAAACACAGTGCTATGCCACAGCTTCACCCAGCTCACCATTTGGGTAAGCAGCAGCTAAATATCTTTCTTCGGATGCTAGTTTTCTTTTTTCAAAGGGATGGGGTGAACTTCCACATATTATGGAAAGCAGTAAATACAAACAATATAAAATTAAAGATTTTTTTCAAATTCATGATAAATAATAATGGAGGTGAGAGAAAACATGGAGGGAAATAATTTCAGATTTGTTGGGCACCAAATACAAAAGTTTGAGTGTTAGAATGCATTGGAGTCTATATAAGTATGACATGCCAAAAGTACCAGAAAGAAACCTGAATCTTAATCAGACGTTGTATTGTAAGGAAACATCATCATTTTTCAATGCACTTAGTATTGACACTAATGAATTTAAACAATTTATAAAAATATCATGAGGTTCATAGTGTCAGAGGCAGAATTATGTCATCAAAACCAAAATAATAATATAATAATGCAACAGGTTAGCCAGTGCACAGCATTGCTAAAATCATTAAATTGGTCAAAGAGCCCATAAGAAGAAAGATGGTTACTTAAGCAACAGAAAGATAGAACTGTTCTGTTACAAAAAAAATCCTATGAACTTTAAAAAATGCTGCCAAGCACAGATGATTTGGTCTTCAGGATGTGTGAACAAGAATGGGGTAGCTAATAAATTGACTAGATTTACTTGTTTTGTCTTAAAAGACAGACATCTGGATTTAGAACACGCTATAATTGCACTCAAGTCAGAAGTTATGTAGCAGGAAAACTAGTCATGTAGCTACTCTGTTTGTCCCCAGGCAAGGTGATCTCCTTCCTTTTTTGATTTTTTTTAGGATTCTTCATAAAGTTTGAGAGGGAGATCAGAAACCTAACTCCCAAATCATCTTAATGTTCAAGAACCACAAAAGACAAAGCACATAAAAAATGTAACAATGTTTTTAGAAGAAAAGGATCTGAATCTTGAGCCTGGGTAGAATACTTGTTATTCTGTATCACCCATACACATTATTAAACTGATATGTTCCTGTGACAGGACTTTGTTTTGGGTAGGACTGAAATCTTGAGGTGGATCCTACCTACATCACCTCTGAAAGGGAGTTCCCAAAAGAGATCAAAAGACTTCCAAAACATTTATTAGTAATGTTATTGATAATAATCATTATAATAATTGCAAGAAACATTCTTTGATTGCACTCAAAGCATCCAGGGAAAACAGAAGGGAAATGGAAATGATTTCTACAATCAGCTGTCTCCCTGCCCATTGTGTCTTTCTTCTAGGTAGGCAATTCAGAGGCTTTCTGAGTTGCATGAAGCTCTGCCTTCATCCCCTCTGGGCCCTGCTACATTATTTTCATCCCCTCAGAAGCCTGTCTGTTTGATCCTTGCTCTTTCCTGTGGTCTCTCAATGTCTCTCCAGGAGCTGCACACTCCCATGTTTATGCTATTTCCACCACACCCTGAGGTCTCCAAACCTTTCTGCCTCAACATGCTCATTTGTTCTCTAAGGGAAGAGGTAGTCTCTCCCTCCCTCGCGGGGTTGCACTTGACTCAGTCGTTTAAAGGAGCGTAGCAGAAATGGGAAATATAATGTGTGGAAAGGCTGCTCATCACAGAATGGTGGTAAGACTGTTCTGTGGTTACTTCAACAACCATGGTTGTGATCACCAGTCTGACTACTTAGTCATCTGGCTGGCATTCAGAGCAAAGAAATAAAAAATAAACAATATTTGTGGAGATTGCATAGATTACCGCTGTGTTAGCCTTAAGGGTAAACAAATGGCACATATATTTTGTAGAATAGCTAAGAGAAAGGGATGGAAATAATACAATGGATAAGAAAATACTAAAACATGCTATCAGGACAATGGTAGGAGGTAGGCTTCAGAATAAAGCTTCTCATTTTTAGAAAAAAAAAAGGGAGAAAGAAAGAAATCAAAAGAACCTCAAAACAGCAAATAATCTTACACAAAACAAATTGGCTCTGAAAAACTTACATTTCCAACTAGTATAGGTAAATTCTGTGCAAGTGAATGAAACATCCATTCACTTCCCCTTATAGATTTAAGTTAACCAGAAAAACTAGGCAGGGCTGATGGTTTTTATTTCTGCTGCTTACTCCAGACAGAGCAGTGAGGCAGGCTTTTCATTAAAATAAATAAATAAACAAACAAGCAATGGATTAATGCAAATAATATAATAAACCATGCTTTCAAAGAATGGGTAGGGCTGGACGTTTGTTGGAGGAGCAGTATAGCTTTTATTAAAATAAATGTACTTCACAAACAACTTTTTTTTTTTTTAAATAGACAAGTATAAGTATATTAATGAGCATCTTAAAGGCTTGCCACACTCTTCTCACAAACTTCCTCTAGAAAGATAAGAAACATAGCCTCACTGAACTCATACTGTGCAGTCTTCTGTGATAGGATGTTTTGGAATTCCCTTCTCAATGACACGTATCTCACAGCTGTTCTGACAAACATTGTAAATTGTGGTGTGAAACGTTATCCAAAGGTATAGACTTTGTGTTTATATATATATATCCATATATATATGACAGAGTCTGAAAATTGTATGAGGACAATGTTTTTGCAGTTGTGTATTTGGAAAGAAATAAGCGCAGTCTAAAAATAATTGTTAATAGTGTTTTTTAGTTAAATAATTACTTATTATTAGTTAAATAATTACAAATTTGTTGATCACATTTCATGCTCTTCCCAAAAAGATACCAGATAACTGAATGATATTTGTCCTAATCCAAACACAATCTACGTTGATTGTTTTTCTTGAAGTATTCTATGAGGATTTTCAAATAAACTTAGCTGGGCAGGGAAGGGAAACACCAGAAGAGAATTCTTTCCACTGTACACGAACAAAAGCTTCTATAAAATATTTTACAAACAATACCCCAGTAGTCTTCAGCTACACTCCAGAAACTTTTTCTGATAGTGGTGCAAGGAGAGCAGCTCCAGCTTGGGTAAGTGCTTGGATTTCCACCTCTTTTGGATATTAGTTGTTAGGACAGTAGCTGTGATGGTGCATGTTACCATAACCCTTTACATAGGTATAAGTGTTCCGCTTAAAGTTTACTTTGTGCAGAACAATAAACTAGCATCCTTATTATTAGCAATGTAGATTATTTCCCACTGCGTGAGAAAGTGTCCCCAAGTCTGATGGCAACATTGCATGTGAAAGTGACAGATACTAATAATGAAGAAGCTCTTCCATCCAAGAAGACTACAGCAATGAGGCAGAGGAGGGACATCTGCACAGATGTATGGATTCCCCAGTGCCAGGTTTTAGACTTTCCTAAAACAAGCACCGGGCCCTCACTTGAGCCAGCAGGCCTTGTTACAGAATAAAATGCCAAAGTAATGGGTAGAATCTGGCTCATAATTATTTTAATAAAACACACATATATTATAATGTCTCACATATTCTTTCAGCTTGTTCCTTTTGTACCAGACAAACACTGATTTAATTTCATTTCATTTTGTTAATTAGTACTTTTCAGGAATAAGGTTGGACAGTTAAAATAATTCCTTCCTCCATGGGCTTTCCTACCCTCAGTAATAATTAAAATCCAAAGGACAGGTTTTGAAACTCTTCCAAAGGACACTATGCTGTTGCCTCTCTGGAAATGTCAAGAGTGCACAAGGGTAATTCTTCAAAGAACATCAGAAAATATGCAAGCTCAGGATCATGTCAATAAGAATCCAGATTAGTTCTTTATTCAAATTACTGTTACGATTACTTGCAAATCCAAAAGAAATATAAAAATTTTAAGTATTAACTTCTAAGCTTTAAAAAAAAAAAGCATAATAAAATAAAATAATAAAAACCAAGGCAAAGACGTGCAAAACACAGACCGAATTGTCATATTTTAGATATTTTTAAGCAATAATGGAAATGAATCAAATGAATAAAGCACTTCAGATCAATTATATGATTTCTACCTCTAATTCAACTTCTATCACCAATTTCAAAATTGCAAGTGAGAAATTAAAAATATTTTTTTCATTATTAAACTAAATAACAATTCTTTCACTAGAGAAAGCTAATATCTAATGTCTTCCCAAGGAGCACTTGGATATACGCAAGTCGATGGGGCCGAATGGGATCCACCCGAGGGTACTGAGCGAACTGGCGGAGGAGCTGGCCAAGCCGCTTTCCATCATTTATTGGCAGTCCTGGCTATCAGGAGAGGTCCCAGTCGACTGGCGGCTAGCAAATGTGACGCCCATCTACAAGAAGGGCCGGAGGGTAGACCCGGGGAACTATAGGCCTGTTAGTTTGACATCAGTGCCAGGGAAGCTCATGGAGCAGATTATCTTGAATGTCATCACGCGGCACTTGCAGGGCAACCAGGCGATCAGGCCCAGTCAGCATGGGTTTATGAAAGGTAGGTCCTGCTTGACAAACTTGATCTCCTTCTATGACCAAGTGACGCGCTTGGTGGATGAGGGGAAGGCTGTGGATGTGATCTACCTTGACTTCAGTAAGGCTTTTGACACCGTTTCCCACAACATTCTCCTCAAGAAACTGGCTGCTCGTGGCTTGGACTGGCGTACGCTTCGTTGGGTTAAAAACTGGCTGGATGGCCGGGCCCAAAGAGTTGTGGTGAATGGAGCCAAATCCAGTTGGAGGCCGGTTACTAGTGGAGTCCCCCAGGGCTCAGTGCTGGGGCCAGTCCTCTTTAATATCTTTATCGATGACCTGGATGAGGGGATCGAGTGCACCCTCAGTAAGTTTGCAGATGACACCAAGTTAGGTGCGTGTGTCGATCTGCTCGAGGGAAGGAAGGCTCTGCAGGAGGATCTGGATAGGCTGGACCGATGGGCTGAGGTCAACTGTATGAAGTTCAACAAGGCCAAGTGCCGGGTCCTGCATCTGGGGCGCAACAACCCCAAGCAGCGCTACAGGCTGGGAGATGAGTGGTTGGAAAGCTGCCTGGCTGAGAAGGACCTGGGAATACTGGTTGATAGGCAGCTGAATATGAGCCAGCAGTGTGCTCAGGTGGCCAAGAAGGCCAACAACATCCTGGCTTGTATAAGAAGCAGTGTGGCCAGCAGGTCTAGGGAGGTGATTGTCCCCCTGTACTCGGCTCTGGTGAGGCCGCACCTCGAGTACTGTGTTCAGTTTTGGGCCCCTCGCTACAAGAAGGACATGGAGGTGCTCGAGAGAGTCCAGAGAAGGGCAACGAAGCTGGTGTGGGGTCTGGAGAACAAGTCTTATGAGGAGCGGCTGAGGGAGCTGGGGTTGTTTAGCCTGGAGAAGAGGAGGCTCAGGGGAGACCTCATTGCTCTCTATAGGTACCTTAAAGGAGGCTGTAGAGAGGTGGGGGTTGGTCTATTCTCCCACGTGCCTGGTGACAGGACGAGGGGGAATGGGCTAAAGTTGCACCAGGGGAGGTTTAGGTTGGATGCTAGGAAGAACTTCTTTACTGAAAGGGTTGTTAGGCATTGGAATGGACTGCCCAGGGAAGTGGTTGAGTCGCCATCCCTGGAGGTCTTTAAAAGACGTTTAGATGTAGCCCTTAGTGATATGGTTTAGTGGAGGTCTTGTTAGTGTTAGGACAGAGGTTGGACTAGATGATCTTGGAGGTCTCTTCCAACCTAGACGATTCTGTGAATTCTGTGAATTTGATTCTGCCTCCCACCCAACGTCCATGCCACACTTCGCCATAAACACAAATCCACTTTTTCTGCTGTGTTACTAGGGTCATACACTGGAGCAGAACAGAAGAGAGACACAACCAGCCACCATCTGATGTGAGTGTGCTATTGTCACATCTGGGAGGCATAGTGAAGCTGCTGAGTTCCTTATTCACTCCTTTACCTGTCTTACAAGATGCCAGGGGGGAAAGCTGGTGGCTCTGTGGTGCTTTGTCCTCTTGCCTTATTGAAAGCATTAGCAAGGATGGGTCACAAAAAGAGTAAAAGAGCTTCTTACAGGCATGTGTCAGGAGGTATAGAGTAACACTGCCATGGAGATTTGGTTTTACATTTCTGTCAATCAATCAGCAACAATTTTCTGTAACAATAGTTAATGTTTTACTCTCACTTGTTCTAAATATCTGCAGATTATGACTTTGCTCTTCTACTCTTTTCCTGCTAGCAATTCACAGTTTCTGTGAGAGGCTATTAATGCTCTCACTGAAGTCAGCGTGGGAAATAAATGTAAAATCCTAAAAATTTCTCTTGCAATAAAGAAAAAAATTCTCTGCATCTATTGCAGTAAAGACATGAAATTTCTGACATTTAAATTTGCCTTGCAAATCAGTAATTTCTATCTACCAGCTTTTGGTTTTTTTATTTTTTTCCCTTTGTATTCCTTTGAGCTACTACCAGTTTTCCAATCTATTTCTTATAATGAAGTGATAAGAAAGGGACATAATGTTACAGATTAAGCTACCTGAAATTGGCAGGCAACAAAGGCCAGTAAGCACACAGTTCAAAACTGTGCTAAACAGTTTTTGTCTCTTTATTGCACCTTTTTCAGGTTTCTGCATTCCACCAGCTATCTATTTGGATTATTTTTGGATCAGGTGAATTGTTTTACTCTTGCACTTTTTACATCATCATTTTTATATCACCTTCTCTCTCTTTTTAGTGATAATATCTGAGATTTTTTTTCAGTTTGCTTCTGCTTATGCTTCATCACTATAATGTTTAATCCATTTCCATAAAGAATTCAAGACAGCAATAAATATAATTGAGTTTAACAGTAAATAACAGATTTGAAACAATTTTACAAGAAAAATTTACACAAACCACTATTATTTTCATATTTAAATAACTCAGATTTTGGGTATTGTGAATTTACACCTCTGTATGCATAGTGAATTTTAACTTAAAGGAACTTATTTCTGGCAGTACAAAGTAACTCTGTTATGGGAAGATCTGTCTGGTTTTTATTAGTCACTACAGAGGACAGAGTGTCTGCAGTGCAGATAGAGTGTTCAGTGGCTCACTTTGTGCTGCCAAGTTCTGTCTGAGCAGTTGATTTCCAGCATTCTTCCAAGGACTCCTAGCCATAATGTAAGACTGAAAGCTGAAAATCTGTGTTCCACAGTTTTGGAAAAACAGCAACAATGAGAAAGGAAGAGAAAGGGGAAAGAAAAGGAAAAGCAAACCAAAGCAAAAAGAAAAGAAAAGAAAAGAAAAGAAAAGAAAAGAAAAGAAAAGAAAGGAAACCACGATGAATATTTTCTTTTGAGGATTTTTTCCGGTTAAATTTAAATTTAAGGATTTTAGATTTTTTCCCAGTATCTCTGGAAATTAGATATCATTTTGACTAAATTTGTAAAAGGCTATTAATCTGTTTTCGTAATTACTTAGGACCTTACCTTATTCCCAGTTCTTATACATCGTATGTATGAGACATATATGGCTTCTCTATGATGTACTTCTAACTTAATATTCAAAAATGTTTTTCCACCGTGACCAAAAGGAGTAACAGCAAACTTCAAGTCATTTGGTGAAAAAACTATATCCAAAAATAAACTCTTATTGTAATTCTACATTCCAACCTCACCAGTACAAATTTAATCTACTTCTTTCTGATCAGACAATTAATTCATCTTTGAAAACATCTTTGTGAAATATTGAAGGTATTTATAATCATAGCTAAAATGAGTTTTGGGAGAGTTAACACTTTCCCCACTAAATATATACATATATATTTAGTATTTTAAAAGTCAAAGATGCATATGCATATATATGTAAAATTTTACATGTGCTATATGCAAATACAATTAAATTTGTACTGGACTGGAGTTAAAAAGAGTGCTGGTGACTCAGAAGAATTTTGACTTTTTCATTTTAGACATGGCCTAGTTTTGCAATTTTTTATTTTTTATTTTTTTTTCCCAAGGGTTTACCTAGGTTTGTATTTCTACCAAATGCCATTACAAGCAATAGTAACAAGACAACCGTGCAGTGACAGGTCCATCTCTACAGAGCAAAGGACATGAACAACCTCTAGCAAAGAAGCAAGATATTACTTACTGTTGACTGACCTTTCCTGAATTGCGTATGCTTTACAAATAAACCACAGGGACGAAGGCAGGTAGGAAGGCCCCTCTTCTGCATCCTTACAAAATAAGTTTCTTTTTTTGGGTGAAACAGCATTATTGATCAAAGCAAAGGGTAACACCATATGTAAAGAAGAAACAGCTGGCAGTCACCTTTCTGTCATTCACTTACACACTTGCACACAGACCCACACTTATTAAAAACAGGTCAGATCGGATTCCAGGTTCACCCTGCAAAATTAATGACAACCTTGCAATAAAGTAACAGCATGAATTTGAGCCTTGTAATACAACGTGATTACTAGCGTTTTTATTAGCTGAGTTTGAGCAGCAGGCAGGGCCGGCTGGTATTTGACACACAAACAGGGACGTTACCAGGTGCGCCGCTCTAAAGTGTCACATCAAAGTCGCAGCCCTGCTGGCTTGGTTTACACCTGAGCCAATTAGCCTGGGAGATCAGAAGAGGCTGGAAAAGAATACGTCTTCTTATTTTTGTGCTGGAGAGAATCACTTGATCCCAAGTAAGACGATACATGGAGAACAATGGTAGATAAAGTACGCAGAGGACGAAGCGGGCACCATGAGGGGGAATTGGTGAGAGGCTGTGATAAGAGAACTATCATCAAATAAAAAGCAAAGTGGAAAGCAAAAGTGCCATATGCCTGTCCCTCTCTCAGTGTGTTTGTCAGTCTTTTGTTGGCAACAAAGGGGCTAATTGAAACGAAACAATCTCCAGTCTGTTTGCTGGCACATCAAATATGCTGTAAGATCTGCAGGTTCTTGCTCCTGCTGAATTATTGAAGAAAGCATGGCTTCTAGGAGAAAAAAAAAAAAAAAATGTGGAGGGATCTTCAAAATGAGTTCCTTTTTTTATGGACTTTTTTTTTTTTTTTAAAGTGCTCTCTTCTGGCTTCGATGGACTTCATTTAGATTAATGTAGTAGCAGATCTGTACAAAGGATGTAAGAATTTAAACTGCACCAGTTAACTAGGGTGCCCACAGCCCGAGTGTCTCAGCCTGAGACACTTCAGATACTTTGAAACATGTTTAACGTGACAAACTGTCTTTTCCAGCAGGAACGCAGGTTTTCAGCTGTGTGTCTTCCTTAACATAAGAAAACAGTTTAAGAAAACAGAAATGAAAACTATCTCAAGGTTGCAAAATCAAAAAGTATGAGTTTTTAGCCAGTTTATTTGGCAGTGACACTCTCATTACATAAACATGAAAAGCAAATGTTGCTGTGTATTAAGGCAGACTTAAAAAGATTCAGCATTTGAACAAAAACTGACCTGGTTAAAGCTGAAAAGCTGTCAGAATTGAAAAAAGTGTTTACAAATGTTGTGTTTTAGTAATTGTCCAGCTATATTTAAATTTTCCCAAAATTATTCAGCAATCAGATTAAAAAAAAAAAGAAGAAGAAAAAAAAAAAAGAAAGAAATTGAAATGACCAGAAACCTTTTACATGGAGAAGAATTAGGAAGCTGTTAATTCCATGAAAGTGGATCTTTGGAGGGTAAGAATTAGAGATAAACAACTTTATTTTCTCAAGAGACATCTACCTGAGCAGACTATTATATTTGTTCCTAAAATGTCTTCTTTCTTATATAGATTTTGAATATTTAATTATAGCTATTATTGAGACTGATAGATGTGATCAAAATTCCAGATCGAGTTACTCTATAAGAGGTTTGGAAAATAACTTCTTCCTATCCCATGGCAATCTAGTTGCTGCTGGGCCAGAAAGGATCTGGGATGTGGCCTTTTCCCTAGAGTGTCTGTGGTTTAAAGATGAACATTTGCTAGCCCTTTCTCCACTCTTCCCCCAGTCCCCTGAAGAGCAGCAACATTCCATAAGGACTCCTTGCTACCCACCATATAAGTCAAATCTCACTTCTTTCTTTCACTTCCCAGTAGCCCAGGTCCTAGAGGAAGAGTGGTGCCTAGAGTCCATGCCTGAAATTTGGGTTCCCAAGCTCTCTGACCACTGAGAATCTTCATAAAAGATGGTTTTTTTCTGCCATGACCAAGACACAGTGAAAGTGAATTACTATGACTATGATTGTATTCAATAAGTGCCAAATTTTCCAAATTGCTTTGGCTAGGGATATATGGAATAGAACACTCCACAGAATCAACCTAAAGCACCAGGAAAATTCTTGTCAGCAGTGTCATGCACCCAGAGAAATACAGGCAAGTGTTTTCTTATTAGTCTTTGTGGATGTGGGCTCCTCCACTATAGCTATATAATTACACGGAACTTCAGGGACCTATGAGATTTACTGACCCACTGCACAGTAAACGAGGAGATTTTCTGTAGTGCATAGAAGCTGTTCCCTTAGCTTTGACACAGACAGCTGTCCCTCATGTTAATAGACTTGGAGCCTCCCCAGGAAAGGTTCTAGTTCTTTCAGAATTATTTCCTTCCCTTAGGATCAGTGTGAGAAACATGAATACATTCTCAATTGATGTATTATGCAAAGCTAAATCTCAGGCATGTTTTTTGGATGCCCAAATTACTGCCATTGCATAAAACACTTTGTGTAAGAAATTTAAATTTATTTTTGTTTGATTAATTGCAGTCAAGTGATACCAGTTTAATCAAGAGCACGTCATTTCTCTAGGATGTAGAAGTGATCACATAAAAGCCTAAAACTTTGTTTTGGTTTTATTTTGTTTTGTTTTGTTTTTTACTGTTTCCAAGTTGTAAGGAGACATGTATTTTAATGTTCTTGAATGGAATCTTTTGAAAATAATTTATTCTGATCTTGGACTGAAGGACCTGAGAATACAGTCAAATCACCAGGATAAATTTTGCTTCACAAAATTTCTAGGTGTATTTATTTTTCAAAATTTAATTTTTGGAATTATTTGGGTTTTTAGCCTTGTTTTCTAACTGACATCTCTCTCCCCAAAAATCTTACTATTGTACATGAATATGTACACCTGTCTTTCCTCCAGTAATTTTTTATTCATTGGCCAGAGTCACCCAAATATGATGCAGAAGTAAAATTGTTGGAGAGACTAACTCCTACAAGTCTTGTCAAAATAAATGTCCTGGTACGCGTTTATTACAGACCCCACTGAAGGAAAGGTTCACGTGGAGAGAATCCACACAGAAGGGAACCCTGTAAAAGCTCCCACTGTGGGAAAACTTCAATCACATTTTCCATCAGAGACTGTACCTTCTTAAATGCCAACTCCATCAATCTTTGGTATGAATCCATAAAAATGAGTTTCCATGCTTTTTATGCACAAAGAACTACTAGCATACTTTTTTTTTTTCTCCAGTCTATTACTAAATTCCCCTTTGTTCTTTTCCTTTTTTTTTTTTTTGTTTTCATTGCATATAAATGAAGGGTCAGAGTAGACAGGAAAATGTGGGAGTCATGGGGAAAAACAAATTGTGAAACAAAGGAGCACATCCTCCAAATACATTTTAGAATCAGAACTACAAAGATGTCATGATTAAATGAAGTATCCAGGCAACTCCAGAAATATTTTTTTCTCATTTGTTTCGAGATTGTCCTGGTAGTACTACATTTCCATAGCATGTCATTCTCCTTTCTGCAAGCAGCCAGCTCCATGACACTGAAACAGTTTAATTTCTTAGTGCTGAAGACCAGTTTTTACAAAATTTTCACTCTCATGTTAAAAATGGCTCATTGCTGATTTTTGAAGATTGCGATGGTTTAGATTATGAGTCTGTTGGCAAAGACATGTATCTCTGTAATATATAAATGTGTTAACATCTACTATATGAATTATTATTTTTAAATTACAGACAAAATATGATACATATATTATACTACTGCTCAAGTAGTTGTTTCTTCAATATAGTCTAAATGAAGAGACAGCAAGATCAGGGTGGCTGGAGTCAGAACCCTCCCAACAAATCAATTAATGCTCCTCTACTCCCCTTAATGCTTTTAAATTAGATTAACAGAATGCTGACCCTCCTTTAATAAAGCCTAGTTTCACCCCGTGGTATGCATCTAGATACCAATATCAAAGAAACAAGGCTGACAAAGGGAGGATAAAACTTACCAGTAGGCCTTGGTTCCCTGCTATTAGGATAATTGCTCAGGCTGTAGAGATGTTAAATTAAGTTAAAAATGCAGACTTTTTTTTTTTTTTAACTTTGCATGGAAAAAACTCCCTGGCAAAATTTTTTTTTTTTTTTTTTTTTGTATTCTCTGACTGTTCCATTTAAAGGAACTTAAAGTTGGAACTAAATAACAAACAGTATGTTTTCAATATGAATTATTAGGAAAAAAACACTATATGCAGCCAGTTCTGTATTGTAACTATTTCTAAACTGTCATATTTCAAATGACACCAAAAAACCTCAGAAGTTGGAATAACATAAGGAAGGTCTAGCAAACAGACGAAAATAAACAGCTGCATCCTATATATATGTGACTACAACATTTATAATATGTACAACAAAAAGTGTAATGGATTTGATTTCTGGAAAAAAAGTGCAGAGATTTGGGAAAAAAAAAAAAAACAAAAAAAAAAAAAAAAAAAACACAAAAAAACAGAAGAGAAGAAAAGAG
>VXAL01002917.1:292369-345378 GCA_013399475.1 Chauna torquata | reverse complement strand
AAAAAAAGAAAAGAGAAGAGAAGAGAAAAGAAGAAAAGAGAAGAGAAGAAAAGAGAAGAGAAGAGAAGAGAAGAGAAGAGAAGAGAAGAGAAGAGAAGAGAAGAGAAGAGAAGAGAAAAGTGCCAAGTTCAGGAACTCAAGAATAGCAATATTGCTAACATTTTATCATCTCCACAACCTGCAAACAAAACAGTAATTTCTTTACCTACTCTGTGATTACATACTGTAAAAGCTTTTCCCTAGGAATATTCTTTTGGCACAAACAAAGACTTTGTTCAATGCACTGAATTTGTGGTTGTGCCATCCCAGGAGACCCTGCTACTATATTTCTATGTAGTTCTTTTCTTCGGTATGAACATTCTTTCTAGGATTAACTCATTTAAGATGGTCAGAAGGTTGCAGTGAAAAATCCATCCTCCTCACCAATCTGTAGAGGGGAATACAAAGAATGTAAAGATTCTATTCACAAGCAACTTCCCATGTGTTCAGAAATCTAGTAAAAGAGCTAAGCGATATTTTTCGTCGGTAACTTACAGTGAAGAATGATTATCACCTGTGCAGTCCAGACATATGTACACAGAAAGCTTAGTTTTCTTCTCAGTGTTCTGTTCTTGGTTGGAGATCTAGTTTATATGGACAAAATTATTTTCTCAACAGAAAATCAAGAAGTGGAAATAATGTATTGCTGGAAATGTACTTACATATTTGCAGCTTAAAATAGTTTTTCTTTTCTTTTCTTTTCTTTTCTTTTTTTCCTACATCATGGAAAAGACATTGCAAAATGGTGTCTTCGAACAGATGTTTCTAGCCACTTTCATACACCTTTAAAAATAACTGGCTGGTAGGCAGCCTCAAGCTATTTGTCATAATAAAGAGGCTGATGAAAGGGACCATGAAGCAGTAGAGTTCTCCAGAATTCTTCTAAAGGCTTTCAGAGAGTTCCCGCTATTAACACAAGTACTGGCTGCCTGCTGAGATAAAGATATAGGACCATTAACCCCATATACTGCCAGCCTGGATTCATCTTGCCAAACTTTGAACATTTAATGATGGGGTCTCAGTTAGGAATCTCATCAGTTGTGTTTCCCCTACAGTCAATAGATAGACATGGGTACCCGTCAGAAAATTAATCACATCTTAAGAGGGCTCAAACACTGCTGGAAGAATCCGTCCCTTCTCCCTGAGCCTGGGGAGCCAAAGACCATGAGCTGTGTTCATTGTTGATTGTCTAATCTGCCTGAGTTTTCCTCCTCTCTGAAACATCATACCTTCTCCTGTCCTGGCAGTTTCTTTCCATGACCATCACCTTTTCTTTACAAAATTCCCCTTTACTGCTGTTCTAGTCTGGCTTTCTTTTCCACTTTGGTAGCATTTTCAGCCATAAACAGGTCAGGAGAGCACTGACTGTTCCCTGCCAGGTGCTGTGCTGCTGTCAACTCCCCTTTGAATAGCTTGCTTGGACCTTCTACATCACTCTTTGAAGGGTCCAGGCTATCTCCACTGACTAGGTTCAAGGTTCAAGGACTTCCAGAGAAGTTAAATTGCAGAGTGTGACATACTATGCTGTTGTCTTCACTATTTTATTCCCTTCCTCACTGTGCAGTGGACCACTGAGGAGGAATGTCATCTGTTTCTGAATTCATGACCACATAATATAACACTGCTACCTTATACTGCCTGTGGCATATCAGTATATAGACACACCCTGACAAGAAGTCTATTAACTCCTTGTATGGCTAATTACGACCCACCAAGGTAAGTTGACAATGATGGTCAAAGTTGTTTCTAAAAAGTGTATAACAAGAATTAAATGGAATATGTTATCTTCTCAAAAAGCATCCTGTATTTCTCTCTAAATCATCTATGAATGTTGGTATGATGAAATGTTAATAGCTGGATATATTTTAAATATCCATACACAAACTTATTTACTTCATGCTCAGAAACCAACCATAGAAGGATTTTGTTGTTGAAATTGTTTCTAACAGTTGGAATAAGATAAGAAAAACAAAGCTGAAAGGGAAATAAACCATTTATTTTTACAGTGAAACCAAAAAATAAGAGGAAGGCAGAAGGACTAGGGAGAGGAAGCTTACCAAATCTCTTTAACTAAGAGTCAAGAGTAAAGTAATCTTTACTACTACAGTGACATTGTGGTATATCAATAATTGTTTAGGATATCTCAGAAGACATATGACATACACTCAGATGTACTAAGGGAAAAATAAAGGATTTCTGATACATGTTCTTATATGATATTTTAGCACTATTTTAGAAATTCTTGGGAAGTCATTCCCACACAAAAGATTCAGATGAAACACTTCCTTACTTAACTACAAAGACTGAAATTGAAGATGTCTTCTTAACTTTCTTCTGATGTCCTTGAATCCTGGTCTTCCCTTTAGGGTTACTATGCTACAGAGTGAAATGTGGTTAACAGTCACTAACGCACTTGACTTCCTTATTCCCCCCTAGAACATATTTTACTTCAACAGATGTTTTCAAAATAATTAAATGGTGGTGAGCATGCATTATTGACAATGTCTGATGCCACACTAATGCACTCCACATTTAAACATTTGTCACCAGTAGAGCTGTGTGTTCAGGAATGTTGTGCTTTTTATAAATAACTTCTGTAAAGTATCTGATTTGTGAATGTGAAAAAAGTAGGGAAATTCTGATATCTGCTAAATATTAATATGCCATGAATGAAATTGTGCCAGCCTGCATTCTGTAGCCATGATAACTGAAGTTTAGCTGTTATCATTTGTACATTGCTCTTTAAAGTAAAAAGTACTTCACCTCAAAGTTCCTGTCTTGAGCCACTTTGAATGAAGGTATGTAGCCCCTGAATTGTGAAAGAACAATCACATTTCAGTGAAAAAATATGCAATGGCTGCCAAAATGTTATAGTGAAGTGCTAAATATTATTGGGAAGTTTATGGTTGATCTTAGTTATATGGTATTATGTGTTTTCCACAAATGAATGCACCATGAAGAGCTTTTCTTTTCCTTTTATTTTTCCTTTTCTTTTTCCTTTCCGTTTTTCTTTCCTTTTTCCTTTCCTTTCCTCGCCCTGCCTTGCCCTTATATTTAAAAGGTAAAAAGAGAAAGGCAAATCAAATTATCCAGCCTTTTCAGTTACATTATTAGTTTCTCTTAAAATTCAGAAGATATTACTGCAATTCTGTAATAAAAATTATATTGGATATCCAAGCTAAAATAAAGACAGACTTTTTTTCTCCTATTAGGATTTAATGATGTTATTATAATTAAGCTTCTCATTAATTTTTTCATGCTTTATATTGAGTTACTGTCCCCTGCAGATTTGAAATGAAATGATCATATAATTACAGCCGTCCATTTTTAAATTAGGATATTTGGAATGTAGGTTTACACCTAAGGTTTTTGGAAATTATAAATTATGAATCGAATTACAAAATTGTTGGTTTCTGTTGAATCTCATAATTAGAAAGGACTACAGAAAGAATGTTATAATTAAATTTCATGTTTCATGGATAAAAGTTTCTGATGCCCAAGCAGAGACATGAGTGAATTTATATACTTGCTTACATGTGTACATGAACAACAAGCACAACTAGTACTGATACTTTCTTTATTTAATATTACAAAAGCTAAATACTCAAAATTATCAAATGTTCCATCCATATGATACCTCCAAGTGAAGATACAATATATTTTTAATTTTTAATCTAGCCTTTGCATCTTTGTTATTCTGCCGAGCAAATGTGAAAAAAAAAAAAAAAAAAAAGTGTTTTAAAAGTGAGATTCCAAAGAAAGAAATTAAATACATTTGGCAATAATTGTTATGGAAACCTAACAGATAATACGCCACACATTTATCTGTTGGATATACACATTCAAGTATGGTGTCCCTGTAGGTACATACTATCAACTACTCAGAAACTGAAGAATTAAAAACAAAGCACTTGGACAATGTAAATAAACCTCATATTCTACCTCACATGATAGTAACAGCATGAGAACAAAAAAAATGCAAACTCAAATCTTCCTGAAAAACTGCAGAAAACAGAACACAAATCTAAATTCTCAACAGTTAAAAAATATCTTTTCACTACATTCTTGAAGAAGCAAAAAGTCAGTGTTGAAAGAAAGTATTCAAAGCACCATCATAAAGACAACAGAGTAGATTAATGTTCCCTAATTAAAAAGGGATTAGATTATATTAAAATAGATTATATTAAATTCATACACTCCATAATATACTTCAATCAGTACCTAATTCATATAGAAATCTATGGCAAAATGATAATTAATATCAGCTGGAACAGAAAAGGTCTGTAAAGTGACAAGCGTACAAGTCACCACTTTCACTTCCAGTCACCCCTGCAAACATTAGCAGTGTTCATGCATGAAGAAAATTCAAAGATTCTTTCTCTAAGAGACAGACTGAGTCAGCTCAAGTTCATTGCTAAAATGAAAAATAGTGAAAACAATGAGGAAGTAGGGAATATGCAGGAAAAACTTAAAACAGTCATGGAGGAACTAGAACAAAACACTGCACTCTGAAAAGAAATTAAAATAACATCAATACAGCATAAGAGAAACGGAAACTCTGTAAGCGAAATGAGAGTAAATCTCATTAGGTCTTTGAAAAGGAACTGTAAGCAGGTATACAACTTACAGACAGAAAAAATTACTAAATGTGGAGCAATGAAAAAAAAAACCAAAAACAACAACAAAACAGAATAAGACAATAGTTTTAAGAGGTAAGAGACAATACTCCCACAGAAAAAATCTACAAAATTATCAGGGAAGCTAAGGAAAATCTCTACTAGTACTCAGCAATAACTTAGTTAAAACTGTCATTCTAAGTCTTCATTACAGAGTGTTCTTCTGACCACACTATGTTCAGGAAAATGCAAAAACACTTTCAATCAAATTCAAAGTATACATGTGAATATTGCCAGCTGTACTGTGATATTAATATAAAATTTACAAAGAAAAAGGTAAATAAACAGTGGCTTTCAGTGTGTAACTATATCTTCTCTCCAGGGAGAAAAATTTTCTTCGTAAACATGAAAAAACACTGTGAAGTCCTTTTGAAACTTCATATGGCATCTAGAAAGACAGATAGAAACCAAAATAAAGGCTGTCTTAAGAATTCAGAAGGTCTCAAGAGCATATTAAAAAAATAAATTAAAAAAATAAAAAAATCCGTATCATATTAAAAAAATCATAACCATAGGCATTGATTGTGCAATAAGCTTATATTTGACAGAGATATTAGCTCCTGAACAGGCCTTGGAGACAGCATGAAAACGAAAGCAATATCAATTGCTACAGATCCTCAGAGACTAATGACCAAGGCCACATGAAGAGCATCTTCACTGATAGGTGGACAGTTCCACCAATATCCAATGCTTGCCAAAGATGTTAATTTGAAAAAAAAAATAAAAAAAAATAAAAAATAAAAATTCCATGTTTCAGCAATGCCCTGAATGGTCACTCCAGTACCAAGCTTCATGTGAACTTCTGCCGGACACAGTCCATATCAGTCCATGAGGTCATGTACATCTGCTTGGACTTCCGCAGAAGGTGGCTCTTGAAAATGGCGATCACACTGTGTAGCCTTGCTTTCTTCACTTCATTGCAGATTGCAATGTATCTGCGTAGAAGGAAAAATTTTGGCAGACGCCACTGTACTTTGTCTGTACCCCACACCTCCTTGTGGAGCACAGGTTGAGTCTGTTTTTTTCTTTCATTTCACTGAGTGATAGGACCAGAGAGTTGGAGGTGTATGATGTGACCTGATTGTGTAGAGCAACAAACTGTTAAACACATTTCAAGTTTTAAAGTTTAGAAACCTCTGATTATCGGTAGCATATCAAACATTTTAAAATTCATGTTGAGTTTGGAAATGCAGAAAGTAGGAAACAGAAAAAAAAAAAAGGCACTAAGTATTTTCCAACTGTCCCTTTTCATCAAAAAGTCCCTTCTTCAGACAGAAGATTTTAGGTTAATTTTCTGTGTCAAGCTATCCTTCTTAGTGGGAGGAAAAGGTTATTTCTGTCATTCAATTCTAAATGTGACAAAATACACAAAGTCCCAAAAGAGAAAAAGGATAGTAGGGGTGAGGAATATGTGAGTTTTGTTGACATTCTCGTAATACAAGGTAGCCGGGCAAAGATAGATGCTTTTCACTAAGCAGGTCAACGATACAGCTGCTGTGCTGTACTCTGGATCTCTTCATGGGACTTGGTTATTGTTTATTCAGGCTCAGGCAGAGCAGACTTAGGCAGTGTCAGTGAGCTTGCGTCCTTTGACACAACAGGTCTCTAGATTAGGTGGCAAGCTATAAATCAGATGGAGAAGCCATTGAAAAAAATACATGGAAAAGAAAGGTACGCAGAAGGGAGTTTTAAATTTCTCAGGCTAGTTTAGAGGTGATGGTGATGCTTTAACAACACAGTGAGCAATCAGTCTCATAAATGAAAGGCAGAGTGTTGTAATGAAGCAGAAACCCACTGATTTTTCCCCTTTTGCTGCAAGAGTTCTTAAAACACAACAAAAACAAACAACAACACAAAACGAAAAGAAGTGATGATATAATTGCTCGTTCATCTTACAAGTTAATTTTATTTGCACATTTCTGGTCCCACAATACTGCTTTTATGAGAGACAATCTCAACATAGAATTAAGATTGCGCACAGAAATAGGCCTCCTGTTTAGTTGTGGTGGTTTTTTTTTCTTTTTTCCTTGCCTATTATAGTCTTTTTGTCTTCTGTTCACACCTTTCCTATGGTTTTATTTGCAACTGAGATAGGACTTCTAAGTACTTGTTATTATAATCATGGGATAAAAGGAAGAATTCCAGCTCTATATTAAGCACTCCACTCTTCAAGTAGGTAAATGAAGATGAAATGAGGAACTGCTGTAAAAGGCTGGGTGTTGCAATTCCAGCTCTATGGCAGATTGCCAGAGAAACAGTACTGAGATGGAGATGAAAAGTTGTCAAATCCTATTTTACTATATAGCACTACTTCCGTCCTGCTAAGAGTAAAACAGATATGGTTTCCAGGGAGAGATACACTTCTTCCTGAGGCTATATAGTGACTGTTTCTGATTTTATTTCTTTTAGGTTGAATGTAAAGGGTGTATGTATTTGCATATTATAATGTATTTTCTCTCTCTCTCTTTTTTTTTTTTTAATTTTAGGTTTTCATTGCAATGCTGTTTTAAAATAGTTGTAGCTCCACTTCCTGATGAAGCTTATATCTTTTTCAACAAAGCAGGAGGTCGTATAAAAGAAAATGATTTTCACAAGAAAAAGGCTAAAAGACAGGCCACTCAATAAAAATTCTTCCTGTGTTTGCTTTCAAATTCTTTGCTCTTATGTCTTAATCACATCTAGCACAGCACACAGTTTTTCTCCTACTGGTTTGTAAAGTAGGCATAATTAATTTATAAGCACTTCTAATTAGTAGAGACAAGTGAGCGTTGAAAACCCCATATGATGATGAAGCTCCCCTTTAAAAAACTCCAAGTTCTCCAAGTTTGTCAGGAACATAGTGCTCTAGCATAGGTTAATTAGAAATCACAGCCTACTTGAAAGATGGGAATAAAAATAAAACTGTGACAAATAACAGATATACAACTGAAAGGTAACAAGTCCTCTGATTTCAGTCTAATCTGAGAGCAGTTCAACTGTTTATGAGGTATTAGAAAGGATCTGGAAAAGGGTTGGGACTTCTCCCTGTTCCTGAAAACCTCACTGGAACTCCTTTCAGTTGCTAACCACGGCACATGGCTGGACTGGACCCATCCTGAACGCCAAACTGGTTTCCATAATGAAGGGAGCTGGAGGCCAGGAGCACAGATGTTGGTGTGTTATGGACCTGTAGACCAAACCTGGGCTAGGTACCCTTCGTCTTTCTGTGTGGGGAATGCCATAACCATGTACGCTCCACTGACACCAACTGCAGGTGGCATTTGTCAATGAGGAAAATCAAAGCTAAGTGTTAAACAGCTGCTCATCTTGAAGTGTAGACATCCAACAGCTAAGATGCCAATCACCTGTTACATAGCTGAAGGTAGACCTTCTGAACAGTATTGAAAAGTTAGAAGTGGTACAAGAGGAGCCCAAGGTGGTGGTAAAAAAGCAAAATAAAATAACTGCTGCAAATATGAACAATATGGAGAATAAGCAGGGTGCAGCAATAGTCATCAGGGATCCTGAGATAACTGTGAGTGGACAGTATTGTGTCACCGCCTCCAAACTGCAGAGACTAAGACTCAAGATATCCTAAATTCTGACAGTAGTTAATATAAGAGGTTTAAATATATGTATGTATATCATGGTATTCCTCATAGTATTGTATTTCTATATTTGTTTGAAAATTTAGTGCCTTCAAATGACATACTGTAATGGGATTTTTTCTTCCATGAGAACAAATGCTTTAATATTTTTTTCATTTTTATGAACAGATGCTGATATTCTGACACTATCAACAGGTTCTAGGAGGGGGGACTTTTAGCATACAGTTGTGAAAATCTTACAGGAATTGGCAGCCTCATAGCACAACTTTAATTTTTACCTAACTTTTTACTATTTCACATTCCTTAGACACTATTAATGCTTTAGTGGTTTTTAACGTTCTCAGTCTCACCAGCAGAAATGAAATGTTTGTGTACTCTCCCACCTAACCCAAGAAAAATACCAACTCTAGGATTGTTCTTTTCATATATCCAAACTTTTGGCCCAATTTGGCCAACTATTGATGCAAGTCAAAAGATAGAAAAAACAGCGTGTAGTGAATGGTAGGAAGGCAGAGTTACAGGAATCATAATAAGACAGAAGAGCATGTAGGAAATAAAGAAGCAAAAATTCAAGCTAAGGAAGAACACTCTCGACCTCTGACATGATCAGGAGTAAGAGGAGAACAATTATTTTTGTATTCACACAATAATGTGATTAATGCTTACATTTCCACTTACAAGTTTGGAGGTATGCTCCAAACTTAATAAAAAGAGTATTTTATCCTCTTTGTTAGTTACTAAGATGTTCGTGTGGAAATATAGGCTTATTATAATAACTTACTGCTCATGTCAATTATTTTCAGTGATGTTACTCTTTTGCTAGCATCTTTGAAATTCTACATTATAGAGCTAAAAATCACTCTTAAAAACTTGGACCATGAAATCATTCGAATAATTGGAAGAATATGTTCAGCAGAAAGAAAGAAACAAACAAACAAAAACAACGATTTGCTACACACCTACACACCTACAAGCATGACAAAAAGACACAAGAAAAATGTCAACAACTAACTAAAGTTTGTTGAAATTGAACACAATATTATGGTTGTTGAAGTTGCTTTTTCAAAGTCTTAACACTTGGAAAGGTTTGTAAAGTTAATTTTCTAAATTTTATAATTATTTGCTACTTTTGTTCTACTTTTGTATGAAATTAAGTTGTATCTACTTACGATATCCATATCTGACCTGGCATTTGTGAACTAACTTGAAGTGAGGCCCTGGCAAAAATTCTCAGCAATCTTCCTTTTATAAAAAGTTAATTTTTTTGTAGGTTTATGTAACTTGGGGAAATCATACTTGACCAAGCTGATAAACTCCTGTGAAGAGTGCTGAAGGAAGAGCAGAGCATATTGTCTACTCTGTCTTCAGTAAGGCCTTTGGCACTCTCCCATAAAACCTTCACAGACAAGCTGTTGATATATGGATGGAATGAGCAGTGAGGTGAATTGAAAGCTGTCTGAATGGTGGAACCCAAAGTATGGTGATCAGTGGCACAAAGTCCAGTTGGAGGCCACTAACTAATGGTGTACTCCAGGGGTCAATACTGAGTCCAGTCCTGTGTAACATCTTCTTTAATGATCTGGATGATGAGGCAGAGTGTACCCTCAGCAAGTCTGCAAATGACACAAAAGGGGGAGGAGTGGCTGATACACCAGAGAGCCATGCTGACATCCAGAAGGACTTTGACAAGCTGGAGAAATGGGCTAACAGGAACCTCATGAAGTTCAACAAGGAGAAGTGCAGAGTCCTGCACCTGGGGAAGAACAACTCCATTCACCAGCACATGCTGGGGCCACCCAGCTGGAAAGCAGCTTGGCAGAAAAGGAGCTGCAGGTCCTCATGGACACCAAGTTGAACACGAGCCAGCAATGTGCCCTTGCCATAAAGAAGGCTAATGGTATCCTGGACTGCATTAGGCAAAATATTACCAGTAGGTCAAGGGAGATGATTCTTCCCCTCTACTCAGAGCTGGGGAGGCCATGCATGGAGTACTGCGCCCAGTTCTGGGCTACCCAGTACATGAGAGACATGGACATACTGGAGTGAGTCAAACGAAGAGCTACAAAGGGACTGGAGCATCTCTCCTATGCGGAAAGGCTGAGAAAGCTTGGGCAGTTCAGCCTAGAGAAGAGAAGACCCAAAGGGGATCTCATCAATAAATACCTGAAGGGAGGGTGCAAAGAAAGAGAGTCTCTTTTCAGTGATGCCCAGTGACAAAACAAGAGGCAATGAGCACAAACTGGAACACAACACAAGAGGTTTCATCTGAACATCAGGAAGCACTTCTCTGTGCAGGTGACAAAACACTGGGACAGGATGCCCACATAGGTTGTGGAGTGTCCCTCCTTGGAGATCTTCAAAAGCCTCCTGGATACGGTCCTGGGCAACCTGCTCTACATGGCCCTGCTTGAGCAGAGGTGTTGGACTAAATGACCTCCCTTCCAAACCTCAACCCTTCTGTGATTCTGTGATTCTGTGGCTTTTTTCTGATTCCTATAGGAATAGAAATATTAGTACCATTATAGCATAAAATGTTTAGACTTTCTTTTCAAAGCAGTACACACTTTCAAATTAGCATAGGACTGTAATAAAGTCATGACTTGTTTTTAATATATATATATAAGATGTAATTTAATACATTTTTCACTGAATCTAATAAAAATAACAATGCTACTTAGAAACATAGATATAGTAAAGAAATGAGAGATCTCTGGGAAGTGCTTTCTTTTGCTTTGATATCCAGCAGCTTTAATAACCTGGCTATGGCTGGGGCTTAGATATTCACTTAAGGGTAAAGTGATGAGATTCCATTGGTCATCAACATTACTAATCTAGCCAGTTGGCTTGCCATGCTGTGGGGCTACTACTCTCACAAAGTAGTTTCAGAGATTTGACCACTGAATCCAAAACCACTATAACAAACCCAAATGCAATTTGGATAAATGTTTGCTCCATCTGGATATTCACTGCATGGGCTTTAGCAATTTGCTGCATCAAAATATTTAGTTTGGTCTGAAAACAATAAATAATGCATTCACAAAAATAACATTGTATGAATCAATATTTATTGAAGCAATCAATAAGAAGAAAAAAAGCAAAAAGTACACTTACACCCCAAGTGCACAGAAAACCAGCAGAAATTAAGATAGTTAGATTTGCAGTCTTATCTCAGTGCAAGTATTTGCTACATAGTGCTAAACCCATCTGTAGTTTTATTGCTACTGTTAGGGTTGTTATGGTGATGCTACAGAACTGGTAGACACAGTTCATTCAGCAGGCTGCTTTAGGTTTACACTCTGCCTCCATGACTCTACCAGGTATTTCTTATTATTCAGTTGCCTCTGAGTTGCTGGTACCTGCCGACAGCAAATGGCAGCTACAAGGACTTTAAATCTGGATGACTGATCCCCTTATCCGACTAACTGATCTCTGTCCCCTTCTCCTCAGACAAGGCAAGACAAGGAAGCAGACAAGCAGCATTAGTCCATGCTACCTTCTTGGTGGCTACCTCAAAACACAGTACTGTTTCCTTTATTGTAAATAACTCATAGAATGGGACTAGTGCGTTAAAATGTCAGTGTAAAGGAACCTTGACTGCTGACCCATACTTCAGGTGTCATCTAAATGCACACTAGCTTCTCTATTAAGATTTATCTTTATTATTTGCCTTAATCTGAATTCTTTTTCTTTTTCTTTTTTTTTTCTTTTTCTTCTCCTTAGGGTATGTTAGAGAAGTTTTACTTTTTTTTTTTGTACGAGAAAAATAGCAGGGGCAAACAAAGTGAGAGACAAGTCCTGAGGAAATTCATGATGATTTAACTCTAGGACTAACAGAACTTGCTGAGAGTTTTCAAGGTATGTTTTTTATTGATATCACTGTCATGATCATTTTCATGATCATTTTCTTTATGAAACACTGTATCATAGTGGCAGGGGTATGTGGCATCACAATATCCAGGGTGCTTCTGTGATGTACTAGAATTGCCTTAGATCTTTCACAGATTCTTCACTTTCTGAGTGAAATAAGGTTGTGAAAAATGACTTCTTTATTGAACTCTTCAGAGTTTCATGTGCACGTAGTAAAGTATTTCATTTATGTTCTGTTGACAGGTGGGAGTTTTGTTGGCCTACAAGGTGATTCAGCTAAACAAACACAAAATATTACATGGGTATTCCCACTATTTTAAACAAGAAATAGAATCATAGAATCATAGAATGTTCCGAGTTGGAAGGGACCCACAAGGATCATCGAGTCCGACTCCTGCCTCCACACAAGTCTACCCAAAAATTCAGACCATGTGACTGAGAGCACGGTCTAAACGCTTCTTAAACTCCGACAGGCTTGGTGCCATGACTACGTCCCTGGGGAGCCTGTTCCAGTGTGCGACCACCCTCTCGGTGAAGAACCTTTTCCTGATATCCAACCTGAACCTCCCCTGTCGCATCTTGACTCCATTCCCTCGGGTCCTATCACTGGTCACCAGGGAGCAGGGATCGACGCCTGCCCCTCCACTCCCCCTCGTGAAGAAGCTGTAGACTGTGATGAGGTCTCCCCTCAGCCTCCTCTTTTCCAGGCTGAACAAACCAAGTGACCTCAGCCGCTCCTCGTAGGTCTTCCCCTCTAGGCCCTTCTCTGGACACTCTCCAATAGCTTCACGTCCCTTTTGTACTATGGCACCCAAAACTGCACACAGTACTCAAGGTGAGGCTGCACCAGCACAGAATAGAGTGGGATAATCACCTCCCTCGACCGACTAGCAATGCCATGCTTGATGCACCCCAGGATACGGTTAGCCCTCCTGGCTGCCAGGGCACACTGCTGGCTCATATTCAGCTTGCTGTCTACCAGAACCCCCAGATCCCTTTCTGCGGGGCTGCTCTCCAGCATCTCGTCCCCCAGTCTGTACGTGTAGCCAGGGTTGCCCCTTCCCAGGTGCAGGACCCGGCACTTGCTCTTTTTAAACTTCATATGGTTGGTGATTGCCCAGCTCTCCAGTTTGTCTTGATCCATCTGCAAGGCTTTTCCACCCCTAACAGAGTCAACAGCTCCTCCCATATTTCAAGTCACTTCTTAAACAATCATATCAAAACTTCAAAACTGAAAAAAAAAAAACCAAAAAAAAAACAACAATTTATTTAAGCAGAAGTAAAGCATTCGTACTGCCTTCTTATTTGTCACCCATCTATGTGCAGAATCACAGTTTGTGGATGGAGTCTTAGAAAACTCCAGTTGATGCAATCACTTTGCAGTAAGATGCCAAAAGGATCTCCTCTCTGATTTCAGAGTAGAAAATGGCTATGGTGTAACAAACTGGCTGGCTTTTGCTGTGGCAGATTCTTTATTCTGTTTTGGAAATCCTCTCTCCTGACACGGTCTTTTCAAGACTGTCGTCCTTTGACCGTTTTCAGCCCTGGCATGAACCAGTGAAATTCCACTGAACTCAAGTTAAAGATATTTTTTTTTCTCCTAAGCACTAATAATTGTATTATCCCTTACGCTTGTTTACCATGCTTCTTACAATGATCACCTTAAAACAGAAATACACTTTCATTGACACTATTAATTTTTTAAAAGCCAGGCGTAAATGTTTGCTTCTTTCCTTAGTATGTGGATGGCAAATTATTCATGCAAACTGACAATCTTTATTGAACTGGTTTACTAAGCTAACAACTCAATTTTTAATCCATGAAAATGTTTATTTTTGAAGCCGTTAATTACAAAATTAAGTAGGATGTCATCACACTATTTCAAAAAAGGTACTTAGGTTGTTCAGCCACCACATACACACAGCTCTTCTTACTACAAAATCACTACTACAACCTCTATAATGTTAAAACCAAAGAAATTCAAATTCTTTCCAACCTCAAATTCTAAAACATTTAAAACAATTAGGAAAAAAATATCTGGTTAATTCGTGTGCTTTCTTCAGTGCAAGAAATAGATAGGGCCTTCACCAGTAGCCTTAGGAGAAAGGAGATAAATCCCACAATTAATAAGGCATGTGACTTTTCATGGTATTTAAAGCTACAAAACATGTTTCCTAACTCAACCAAGTGTTAGCAGTGCCTTTTGTGGTTGTTTGACAACATTGCATAGCACTCCTAAAACAGTGCAATTCTTTGTCATCCATGGGGAAATCATTTCTATTGGAGAAAAATAAATACATTTCCTCTTCTCACTACACTTTAGAGAAGAAGAAACGATGAGACAACGTGAGAAATGTGGGAAGCAGTCCATAGCATGCTGACTTGGGAATGGCAACAAAGAATCCCAGACTGAACATCCCTGGACTTGCGATAGTTGCTGTATTGGAAAAGAAGTGCAGATTGAGTGAATTTGTCTAGCTGTCTGTGCCACTTTAACAGCAAAACTTCCTACACTTCAATTATCCACAACAGCCTTCCATAATATCACTGAGAAATAAATTACCAGTGTTCCTGCAATACAGCTGTTTTCTCTGCAAGCCAGCGGAAAGACTCTTTAATGAACATTTATGAGCCCGTCAGCTGGAGTAATCCCTCTCCCCTGAGCAGTGGGGCTGCAGAGGTGGGCGCCCCGAGAGGCATTCTACCTGAGTGCACTTTGCCAGATTGATGAGCCTCCTTCCGACAGCTGACTTTTTGTGCAGAGAATTTGTTTGACATGCGCAAGCTGCTTACATCAATATATTATTAAAAGGGGAGGAGGGAAGGGGACGTGGACACAAACTTGTAGCTGTATTTGCAGAATTTCTAGCTGTGTTTGTGTATAAATATACACATCTTTTAATATTGCTTTTTTTTTTTTTTTTTTAAATCATGCAGTGGCATCTTTCCACTTCCCAAATACATACCTCTCTGCTTATTTGTCCTCCCCGGCTTCCTCTCCCCTCACATTCTAAGCTGCCCTTTTTTCCCCCTAAATTCTCAATGGTCCTTAGTACAAACGTGCATGGAAAGGTTACTCAACGGGTTTGCATAGTAAACACAAATGGATATTGTTCTTGACATCTTGTGAACTTGTCTCTCTCCCTTGTATCTTGAGAGAACATAGGACCTTCTGGGCCTGTATGAGCCTTGCTGCATTTTTAATGATCATCCCTGAAATGCAGGGGAGCAAGAAGTTGTCACCTCGGCATATTTTATCCCTGATCAAACATCAGTTGGCAGCTGTTCTAAACTTGTAACACTGTCTCATCTACGCCAGCTGCTGGCTTGGTGGCAAGAGTGCAAAATCTCACCCAGCTTCTTCTTTTTCACTTCTCTTTCCTGCTCTCTTACCTCCACCTTGGAGGCCCGCTTTCCTCTTTTGCAACGTGAAATTGTTTCCAGCAAACTTCAGTACACAGGGGAGAGAGTTAGCAGTGAGATCATCTGCCCTATAAAGTATTCTTTACCAAAATCAGAGTAAATGTGTCAAGCCCTTAAAACATTTATAAGCACTAAATATAATTTCGTATCCACACATAACAGTAGACATGAAGTGTCTGTTCTGAGTGTTTCATACGGGGCTGTTCTTCCTGACTGACTTTCACATGGGGCTGTACTTCTTGACTAGAGAGGTGTGCTGCTTACCAGGAGCTCATATGAGGGATGTCACCAAGAGACTACCAAGCCTCGTACAGTCTACTGACTATTATCCACAGCAGTTGTTTCATGTGGGCACCAGTGATACAGCCAGGGGCAGTCTGAGGAGTATCAAGAAGGATTATAGAGCCCTGGGAGTGGCGGTAATTGACTCTGGAGTGCAGGTAGTTTTTTCATCAATCTTCCCAGTCAAAAGGAAGGGGTTTGAAAGCGTCAACCGAATCTGGAGAATCAACAAACGGTTACAGGAGTGGTGCCACAGCCAAGGGTTTGGCTATTTAGACCATGGGACTCGCTTTGAGAAGTCCCGTGAAATCTACTGGGGGCTGATGGGGTCTACTTGTCAGAGAAGGGAAAGTGTATCTTTGTTCACAGCCTTGGCAAGCTGGAGAAGAGGGCTTTAAACTACAGTTGCTGGGGGAGGGAAACCTCAATCCATCCCACTCCTACCAGTTTGATGCCAGTACCAGCAATAGATGCCCAGAGCCTGGAGAAGGACCACAGGTCAGCAGAAAAGCACCTGAAGAGCAGCGCAAAGGAATTCCAGTGACTCCGGCCGCTACGTCCCAACTTACAAGGACCCAACTTAAATGCCTCTATACAAATGCACATAGTATGAAGAATAAAAAAGAGGAGTTAGAGAAGTGCGCATGCCTGCAGGGCTATGATCTTATTGGCATCATGGAAACATGGTGGGATGGAAACATGGAGTGTTGGAATGGATACAAGCTCTTTAGGAAGGACAGGAAGGGGAGACAAGGAGGGGGTGTCACCCTCTATATCACTGACCACTTGGGATGCGTGGAGCTCTGCCTGGGGTTGGATGAGGAGCCAGCCAAGAGCTTATGGGTCAGGATTAAAGGGAGGATAGGGACAGGTGACATTATAGGGGGGGTCGGCTACAGGCCACCCAATCAGGAAGACCGAAAGGATGAGGCTTTCTGTAGACAAAAAAGAGCAGCCTCACATTCACAAGCCCTGGTCCTCATGGGGAACTTCAACCACCCCAATATCTGTTGAAAGGACAACACAGCAGGGCATAAGCAATTCAGGAGGTTCCTGGAATGTGTTGATGATAACTTCTTTCTCCAACAAGCAGATGTGCTATGCTGGACCTCGTTCTCTCCAACAACGTGAAGGGAATGTGAAGCTCAAGGGCAGCCTTTACTGCAGTGACCATGAAATGGTGGAATTTGAGATCCTTAGGGCAGCAAGGAGGGCACACAGCAAGCTTACTACCCTGGACTTCAGGAGAGCAGACTTTGGCCTCTTCGGGGATCTGCTTCATAGAGTGCCATGGGATAAAGACCTGGAGGGAAGAGGGGCCCAAAAAAGCTGGTTAATATTCAGGGATCACCTCTTTCAAGCTCAGGAGCGATGCATCCCAAGTTAGGCAAAAATGCCAGGAGGCCTGCCTGTATGAATAAGGAGCTCTTGGACAAACTCAAACACAAAAAGGAAGCCTATGGAGGGTAGAAGCAAGGACAGGTAACCTAGGAAGAATACAGAGAAATAGTCTGAACAGCCAGGAATCAGGTTAGGAAAGCTAAAGCCCTGATAGAATAAAATCTGGCCAGGGACAGCAAGAGCAACACAAAAAGTTTCTATAGGTATGTTGGTGATAAAAGGAAGACTAGGGAAAACGTGGGNCAGAGTAAATGTGTCAAGCCCTTAAAACATTTATAAGCACTAAATATAATTTCGTATCCACACATAACAGTAGACATGAAGTGTCTGTTCTGAGTGTTTCATACGGGGCTGTTCTTCCTGACTGACTTTCACATGGGGCTGTACTTCTTGACTAGAGAGGTGTGCTGCTTACCAGGAGCTCATATGAGGGATGTCACCAAGAGACTACCAAGCCTCGTACAGTCTACTGACTATTATCCACAGCAGTTGTTTCATGTGGGCACCAGTGATACAGCCAGGGGCAGTCTGAGGAGTATCAAGAAGGATTATAGAGCCCTGGGAGTGGCGGTAATTGACTCTGGAGTGCAGGTAGTTTTTTCATCAATCTTCCCAGTCAAAAGGAAGGGGTTTGAAAGCGTCAACCGAATCTGGAGAATCAACAAACGGTTACAGGAGTGGTGCCACAGCCAAGGGTTTGGCTATTTAGACCATGGGACTCGCTTTGAGAAGTCCCGTGAAATCTACTGGGGGCTGATGGGGTCTACTTGTCAGAGAAGGGAAAGTGTATCTTTGTTCACAGCCTTGGCAAGCTGGAGAAGAGGGCTTTAAACTACAGTTGCTGGGGGAGGGAAACCTCAATCCATCCCACTCCTACCAGTTTGATGCCAGTACCAGCAATAGATGCCCAGAGCCTGGAGAAGGACCACAGGTCAGCAGAAAAGCACCTGAAGAGCAGCGCAAAGGAATTCCAGTGACTCCGGCCGCTACGTCCCAACTTACAAGGACCCAACTTAAATGCCTCTATACAAATGCACATAGTATGAAGAATAAAAAAGAGGAGTTAGAGAAGTGCGCATGCCTGCAGGGCTATGATCTTATTGGCATCATGGAAACATGGTGGGATGGAAACATGGAGTGTTGGAATGGATACAAGCTCTTTAGGAAGGACAGGAAGGGGAGACAAGGAGGGGGTGTCACCCTCTATATCACTGACCACTTGGGATGCGTGGAGCTCTGCCTGGGGTTGGATGAGGAGCCAGCCAAGAGCTTATGGGTCAGGATTAAAGGGAGGATAGGGACAGGTGACATTATAGGGGGGGTCGGCTACAGGCCACCCAATCAGGAAGACCGAAAGGATGAGGCTTTCTGTAGACAAAAAAGAGCAGCCTCACATTCACAAGCCCTGGTCCTCATGGGGAACTTCAACCACCCCAATATCTGTTGAAAGGACAACACAGCAGGGCATAAGCAATTCAGGAGGTTCCTGGAATGTGTTGATGATAACTTCTTTCTCCAACAAGCAGATGTGCTATGCTGGACCTCGTTCTCTCCAACAACGTGAAGGGAATGTGAAGCTCAAGGGCAGCCTTTACTGCAGTGACCATGAAATGGTGGAATTTGAGATCCTTAGGGCAGCAAGGAGGGCACACAGCAAGCTTACTACCCTGGACTTCAGGAGAGCAGACTTTGGCCTCTTCGGGGATCTGCTTCATAGAGTGCCATGGGATAAAGACCTGGAGGGAAGAGGGGCCCAAAAAAGCTGGTTAATATTCAGGGATCACCTCTTTCAAGCTCAGGAGCGATGCATCCCAAGTTAGGCAAAAATGCCAGGAGGCCTGCCTGTATGAATAAGGAGCTCTTGGACAAACTCAAACACAAAAAGGAAGCCTATGGAGGGTAGAAGCAAGGACAGGTAACCTAGGAAGAATACAGAGAAATAGTCTGAACAGCCAGGAATCAGGTTAGGAAAGCTAAAGCCCTGATAGAATAAAATCTGGCCAGGGACAGCAAGAGCAACACAAAAAGTTTCTATAGGTATGTTGGTGATAAAAGGAAGACTAGGGAAAACGTGGGGCCTCTCCAGAAGGAAACGGGAGACATGGTTACCTGGCATATGGAGAAGGCTGAGGTACTCAATGACTTTTTTGCCTCATTCTTCACCAGCAAGTGCTCCAGCTACACTACCCAAATCGCAGAATGAAAATGCAGGGACTGGGAGAACAAAGAACCATCCGCTGTAGAAGAAAATCAGGTTTGAGACCTTCTAAGGAACTTGAATGTGCACAAGTTCATAGGACCTGATAAGACGCATCCACAAGTACTGAAGGAACAGGCAGATGGAGTTGCTAAGCCACTATCCGTAATATGTGTGAAGACATGGCAGTCAGGTGAAGTACCCACTGACTCGAAAAGGGGGAAAATAACCTCCATTTTTAAAAAGTTAAAAAAGGAAGACCCAGGTAACTACAGGCCAGTCAGTCTCATCTCTGTGCCCAGCAAGATAATGGAGCAGATCCTCCTGGAAGCTATGCTAAGGCACATGGAAAAAAGAGGTGAATGGTGACAGCCAACATGGCTTCACTAAGGGCAAATTCTGCCTGACAAACTTGGTGACCTTCTACGATGGGGTTAATGCATTGGTGGATAAGGGAAGAGCAACTGACGTCATCTACCTGGACTTGTGCAAAGCACTTGACACTGCCCTGCATGACATCCTTGTTGCTAAATTGGAGAGACATGGATTTGATGGATGGACTACTCAGTGGATAAGGAATTGGCTGGATGGTCACACTCAAAGAGTTGCAGTCTACGGCACGATGTCCAAGTGGAGACCAGTGAAGAGTGGTGTTTCTCAGGGGTCAGTATTGGGTCCAACACTGTTTAACACCTTTGTTGGTGACATTGTGGGATTGAGTGCACCCTCAGCAAGTTTGCAACAACACCAAGCTGTGTGGTGTGGTTGACACAGCTCCCTTCTGGAGAGAAGGGATGCCATCCAGAGGGACCTTGACAGGCTTGAGAGGCCTGTGCAAACCTCATGAAGTTCAACAAGGCCAAGTGCAAGGTCCTGCACCTAGGATGGGCCAAGCACAAATACAGGCTGGGCAGAAAATGGATTGAGAGCAGCCGTGAGGAGAAGGACTTGGGGGTGTTGGTGGATGAGAAGCTCAACACGAGCCAGCAATGTGCGCTTGCAGCCCAGAAAGCCAACTGTACCCCGGGGCCGCACCAAAAGAAGTGTGACCTGCAGGTCTAGGGAGGTGATTCTCCCCCTCACCTCCGCTCTCATGAGACCCCGCCTGGAGTACTGCATTCAGCTGTGGGGCCCCCAACATAAGAAAGGCATGGACCTGTTGGAGCGAGTCCGGAGGAGGGCCACAAAGATGATCAGAGGGCTGGAGCACCTCTCTTATGAAGACAGGCTGAGAGAGCTGGGGTTGTTCAGCCTGGAGAAGAGAAGGCTGTGGGAGACCTTATAGCAGCCTTCCAGTACCTAAAGGGGGCCTACAGAAAAGCTGGAGAGGGACTCTTTATCAGGGAGTGTAGAGATAGGACAAAGGTTAATGGCCTTAAACTAAAAGAGGGTAGATTTAGACTAGATATAAGGAAGAAATTCTTCACTGTGAGGGTGGCGAGGCACTGGAACAGGTTGCCCAGAGTTGTGGATGCCCCATGCCTGGAAGCGTTCAAGGCCAGATTGGATGGGGCTTTGAGCAACCTGGTCTAGTGGAAGGTGCCCCTGCCCGTAGCAGGGGGGTTGGAACTAAATGATCTTTTAGGTCCCTTCCTACCCAAACCATTCTATGATTCTATGACCCAGCAGTCTGTTTTAAATGCTGTTACTTTTGCTTTATATTTTTAAGATTTTTTAAAAGCATAATAGTTATTTCTAAGAGGTTATCTACTGCTAAGAACCCAATATGCAGGATTCTGTAGGTGTTTACAATGTCTCATTAAAGAAGTATTGCTTAAGCCATCACCATCACTGTAGACTTACTTAAAGTTATTTTGACTATTCTGAAAAAGACTGATTTCTGTTTTACCAGTGATTTTTCATGATCTGAATGTCTTCTTTACTAAGGTGAAGCCACATAATTTAAATGCGTTGTTTATTTGAGTGTCATTCAGGAATTCTACACTTGCAGGGAGAAGATGAATCCTGTTTTTAATGGTATTTTTTAAGTTAGTGTAAGAAGCAGGATTTATGGAAGCAATCTTTAATCCTCTTGTTACTATTCTAGATTAGGAAAAGGAGTATAAGTACTTAGAAAGTCCCTTTAATATATCTGGTATTCACAAGGCATTACATAATGCAGTTTCAACATTTGAAGCCCTGTTACCACATAATTATGTATTCTTTCTTGATCCCAAACAAGGAACACTTGTTCTGCTATCAGAGACCTTGTTTCACTGTCATTTTTGGAAATGCCCAAGTGACTTCTGAGTATTACATCTACATCATCTGCAACTCGGTAGTGGTGACCAGTGATTACTATTTGTAAATGTCTGCTTTAATAAATTAACTGCAACTATTTTTGTAAGTGACCACTAGACATAAAGTCAGGGTTTTATGCAAGAATGTTCAAAACACGATAAAATGGCTGGCGACATCACAAAGACCTTGATACAACTGTCATCTTCTTTCTAACAAAGTCAAGATGCTGTAGATAAAGCATTCTCCTGCATAGGCCAATGAATGTTAGGCAAGTTTAGAAACCCAGGGAGGATATGCTGAGATTATGAATTGCTTTGGAAAAATTTAAACCATTTTGAGTATTGTGTTCGTTTCTCCTTACTGCACTGGGGGAAGGTGGTGGGGAGACTTTGCAGTACTTGAAAAGCTAAAGAAGGGCAACAAGGCTAATCTAGGATTAAAGAAAATGAGCTCTGAGGACAGTCAGAGATATCTTTAAACCATATGGCCCAGAGAGAAGATATTTAAAGCGGGAATCCCTTGGAAGTGTACACACTGCTAACTCAGGTTATTTTTTCTGGATTTGTACACAAACAAAATATATATAAATGCAAATAGAAAAAATGTAATTAAAGGGATCACAAAAATGTAGTTTGCCTGGGATCAAACATGTTTCACAGTAAAATCAGCTGAAGTACAGGACTCAAAAGAGGTCTTTACTAAAAAAAGCCAGACCAGAGTTATAAAAACTTGACAACCAACTAACTCCCCCTCCCCAACTCGCTTCGCAAATACTGTGAAATCATCACAATTTTATTTACAAGATGGTTTTAAAATCATCTTGTGAGACATTGTTGACTTAAAAACTATTTTCCCTCTGAAAAGAATGCTTCTATAATTCAATTTCAAGTAATGTTTAACTTGGCTGAATTAGTAAATGCATTATGAAAATATTTTTCCCCCACTGTATCTTTGATTTCTAACAAACATTCACTGTTTTGTCCATACTCTGTTTCATCTACTCTCTTCTTCACTAAAACAATAACATCAGCTTCAAGGAGACCTTGCATGAATGCATTTTTTTCCAAGCTTTCAAAGTATATATTGCCAGAGAAATGTCACTGAAAGTGCGATTTCTGAGTTTACAGCCACAAAAGTCCTTTTCAGGGAAAGAGAATAAGCATCAGAGGACTGTGGGCAGAACTCTTTTCACATGCTGTATGATTACTTGCAGTGGAGCAGCAACAAGAGAAAAAGAAGCCTTCTCTATATAGTGTCAGGGAATAAAGGGAGTCTAAAACGAGATAGCAGACTATTTTGTCACAGAATTTCTGAATAAAGTGAAGTCATGTGAATTTGAACAGTTAACAGATGGATTAGAGACCCAATTATCTGTGGTACTGTATATGAACTCCAACAAAGTTACTGTGAAAGAGGCAGCCTGTGCCCTAGCAGATCTGCCAAGAGCCCAGAAAAATGGTCCACTGGTCTTTATTTGAGCCTTGGGACATAAACGACATAGTACTTGTTGCACTAGTAGTAATGCTGGTGACAATAAATGAGCTTTTGAAAAGCTCTTCAAAAGAATGTGTTTCCCTTTGACTGACTGATCTCTGAGACCAGCTACAGCACAAGCATTTCACAGAGAAGGTTTGAATTAGATGAGGTTATGGCCCAATTCAGTCAGGTCTCATGCCTGCTCATCTGTTTGACTCCTCAGAAGCCTGAGTGCCAGTTTGATGGGGATCTACAGCCTAAATTCCCAGGATCTTCAGCTCCTGCACAGCTTGGCAAATGGTTTCATGTCATGATACTCAAAGACTTCCAGGACTGCCAAGCAGGTTGCACTAGGGCTCCTGACACTCTCTTTCCCTCTTCTTTGTCGGTAGCAGCTTTCCAGATCACAGAAAACACTTTATAGACTGCTTTCAGGGTTGAAGAGGTAGCACTGCACATGAGCAGTGGTGAAAGTCCATTAAGATATTAGANAATATTCTGACACAATTGGAGTGTTAAGGAGAATTAATGAATGTCTATATTTAAATGAGGTTGGGAATTCAGACTGAAACAGAAATGTCAGTGATAAAATCATAGACTTTTTAGTTATTTTTGGTCATAATTTAAGTGACTTAATGAAAATTGTCAGGTATTTAGACAACTAATTGTTAAAAGTTTCATGCAGTCGTAGTACTGTACACGTCCTCAGCTAGATAATATCCCATGAACGAACAAACCACATTTCTAGTCAGGTAGGCAGAGATGCTTGACAGTTTTCCTACAAGGCTGTGTTAGTGCTGGAGGTCAGACAAGCTCTGTGCATGACAGCTTGCCAGAGCAGGGGATGAGGTTCAGCAACCTGAGAACTTCCTTCCTCATGTCCTATATGCCAACAAACACAATGGTCCTTCTAAAAACTACACAGGCCTTTGTTCTGAGAAAGGACAAGGGTGTATTTCAGATATTTTTGTCTCTCACAGGGCAATATTTTTTCCTCTTTCACAGGGAACTCTGAAAGCAGGCCACACAAACAAAAACAAGCACAGGTTTTTGTAAATATTATCAGTGAACAATCACTTGATTAACAAAATGATTACCTCCTTGTTTCTTCATATCTTCAAATCAAAGCTGTCATATTTTCTGGAAATTATGGTCTCACTATGGGGCAGCTGTGTCAGATATAATACCCTGCAATAAAAGATCAGACTAGAAAAATAGTGGCTCTGGCTTCAAACTCTGTGAGTTTGTAGAAAATCAAGAGAAGCAGATTAAGGGGGCCTTGGATGTTAGAAAGTTATGTTGTAAATATTACAGAGGAGTCCAGTCTCACCAGTCACTGCGGGAAAATAAATTTGGCATTCACAATGTATGACAAAAGCTTGCCCCATCCTCAATTTACAGCTGAGGAGGCTGAGAAGGAGTCAGGGGAGACTATCTCTTTACAATGACACGATGGCTGACTCTGATAATTTGATGGCTACTCCCAGGTCTAGGAATCATGGCAGCTGATCCAGATACATCATAAAATGTGCAATACATAACAGAACAAATCAAGATAAAAGCTTTCTCCAGTGGACAAAACGCTCAGGCTATCGCTACACTGGTGTCAGGTGAAAGTGTGTGTCAAACATGAAACATTGTTCAATGTAGCACATTGTGGCTGATCAGAGGAAAGAGTTTATCGTAGCCTTCCTTTTTCTTCTTTTTCGTAACTGATTCTGTAATATAAAAGCTCAGATAAATTTTCCACCCTGACCAGAAAACACCTGCAAGTTCCAGACCACAGCACAAACCTATCAGCTTATTGCCTTAATCAAATAGGCTGTGTATACATGCCCACTCTTGGTTGTTTTTAAATTCTTTTCTCCAAACCGGACACAGATTCAGCAGAAAGGTAGAAAGTCTGACCATGCCATATACCTCTTCTCCACTCCTACTCAAGAACTGAAACCTTTGGCAGTGACAGCTGTGGAAAAGGGAATGGAAACTGGCTCTTTTGCTGTGTGAGGTCTGAAGTCATCAGCCTCTGATAGGCTTCTCTGTCAGCTATGGTTTAAAGGCCTTTTACTATCATATCCTGTAAACAGTCTGGTCATTTCAGTATGATCATATAGTCATCTTTGGGATGCTAAATTGTCAGAACACAAGCACCAGGTCAGGTAATCCAAAAAATAGAACACTTAAAGCAGTCTCAGCTGAGACTTTCATCCAGGAGGTAGTAGACACAGGCTGAAAGGAATCCTCCCTGATCCTTAACAGGGATGTGATTTTATCCCAGATAGACCTCTCTCCTTGCAGCATTGTGCCCTATGATGCACTGTCTTGCTGCAGCTTCTCAATTGCTACTTAATATTCAGTGGAAGAGAGGAAGAATGATAACAAAACTAGATACTGGGTACAACACTTGCCCTGGTTCCACTGAGCTTATACGGGGTTTGAGTCTCAGTATTTCCTGCTGCTGAGTGTGGGTTCTTCCAGTTTACCAGCATCCTTGAACCCACTTTCTTACAGACTGCTTCCCACACATTGTACAGAAACATGATGCATCTGCTTGTGAACTGTACTCTCTGTTAGGTGGCAGGACATATTAGAGTTAGGCATTGTGCTGTTCCCATCTGCCTTCTGTATACCTTAGCCTACACAATGAAATGGCCTCTAATTGAGGTTCTTGTTAATGAAGTATACATCTTATCCTGTATTAATTTATATCAGCATTATATGTTTATAAAAAATGCAAGTACACTTCCCTTTGGGTGTTCTACCAGAATTTTTTAAAGTCTTCCCTCAGTTTATGGGATTAATTAATGTTAATGGGATTAATTTGCTTCATCTATCATTGCTCTTACTTCATTCTGTGGCCTTAATCTATAGGTACAGAGTGCAAAATAGGAATCATTTAATGTAATCTCAATCAGAGTAGCTGATTTGACAAAATATGCAGTGTAACTCATTATCATAGCAGTCAGGAGGAAGATTTTTCTATCCTCTTCTTTAAAAAGCCATAAGAATGTTATTTCTTATTTTCACTTTCTCTCTCGTCTTTTTGGTAAGGGTTGGGGAGGAAAGGATCTTATGCATAATTTAATTGCTTTGCCTTTCTCCCTCAGGTCAGTATATTATATTATATTGAAAAGTAATTATGCAGCGAAAGTAAAATGTCAAACTGCAGATGTCTGGTAACAAGTAGTACAGATGTGAATGATTCTATTATGTGCCATCTTGCAGACATCTTTATACCTTTCCTCTGAAGTTTCACCCTATATGCTTATACGTTTGAGTATTTATGCACCCTGGATGAGATTTGCCTTTTTTCTCCCTTCACAGCATCTAGATCCCAAGCTGGGTTGCCTTGTTGGCAATGATTGATTACCCAATATCTAATTAAACCTGATCCAATCACTTATTATGCAGAGTGGAACAAACAAACTGAAGTCAACTGTCAGGCCCGTGATTGATGATACTGCCAATCCAGCTTTTGTTGCGTCTAATGTCCTGACGCTTGTTACAACCAGCCAAAGCTGCGCTGGACAAAGCGTTCTGTCACTCTTCACACAAATTCACTCCCCTCCCCCCGATGCTCTCCTCTCGCTCTCTCTCTCTTTTTTTTTTTTTAAAGAAAAAATTATTGAGAACAGCAGAGGTTCTGTTTGGGTTAGTGTGTACAATGAGATCAAAGTCCCCTAGAGATCTAGAGTCCTTAAGTGGCAAGGAGTGAAAGAAAAGGAGTACGGGTGTGCAGAGTGGGGGCTGGCAGGAGGTGCACTTGGTATGGTAATGAACCTACCTTGGGGAGGGTGACAGATATGACATTAAAGCAAACCTAGCAGGGTAATAATTTCTTTTCTATTGTCTGCCAAGGAGCATTCTCTTCGCAGCTCTCATTTATAAATTTTTTAGTTTTAATGTTTTAATTATTTAAAATGCAAATAGGTTCCTGAAGAAAGAAGCAGAAAATACAAATTCCCTAAACAAATTCAACTTTTGAAGTTGCATTCACACATTGCCAAACCTTTTTCTTCTGCCTTGTATTTAACTTAGGCTAGGTAAGTTTTGGGTTTCTTTTTTTGTAAGCCAAAAATTAGTCAATGTTTTTGTAGTTCTTCAGTTTTGTATTTTCATTAGTTCAAGCTGGTTTTATTTTGTTTTTTTTTTTTTTTCATTTTGAGAACAAGTGAAATAAAAAGATCAGATTCCCTCGAGATTCAAAGAACTAGTCAGAAAAGTGTAAAGAGGTTTTTGTGTAGTGGTTTATTTCCTGACACTGCTTGTGTTGCAAATGCTCAGATTGTACCTACATATATGAGAAATTCACATCAACTGATTTATATCCCTCCACAAGTTTAAAAAATCTGTTTGATGTATCCATCCTGATATAAATTGTTTATGCTCAATGTGGGAAAGCTCCCATCTGTATGTACACATGTGCATGATTACCATGTGAAAGCTGGAAAAATTGGTAAATACATTTTTCGTATGTATCTGGTTAATCATATTCTTACAATTCAATCACCTGCTTATCAATCTGTCTTACAATTCCAGGATTCCTGACTTCCATGCAGCTTCAAACAGCTGACATTGAAAACAAAACAAAAAGAAAATAAACAAAATCCAGTAAGATTTTAAAAGTTTTTACTCTTAAACTAGAATTTCCTTCCAACAGTTACCTTTTCTGGAATAAAAAGACCAAAAACAATCATATTGGAACATTTTATTTCTAGACAGGTAATACATCCCTACAGTTTATTTATTTCCTTCCCCTCCCAGGCCAGACACAAGAACTCTGCACATTTGGGCAAAAGCTGTGAAGGTGCCTAGGTCAACACATTTTAGTTCAATACTTCTTCATATCTAGAAAAGATCGTGTAGATTACTTACGGGTATGTTTTAAATGTTTTACTCCTCCATCCTACCCCTTAGATCTAGATACTGCATCACCTGGGTAGACAAGTAGGTTCTTGAAATAGCCCCAGCATCACTAATGAAAACTCTTAAATCACACCAAAACCATGGTTCAGTAATAAATTAGGAATATAAAAGTTAGATTATAGCAATAGTTTTATCACTAGCATTCTGTGATGGCCCGTAATCATACTAGTGGTATACAGCTGCTGGTCAAGCATGCCTAACTAGCCAAAAAACTGTTATATTTTAAAGAAACACCCACAAGAATCCTTGTATGTACCTATATTCTTGTGACAGGAAAACTTGATAAAATGTGTTGGCAATTAAGCAACTTAATCTTCAAAAATGTAATACGCACAAGCACTTACAGAAATTTTAGAAGTAAAATAGGAAGAAAAAATACAGCCCTTATTTCCTAGCAAAGGAAAACTGTAACAGAAGTGAATTAAAGAATAGAAAAGATCAATATAAGAAAAAGTGCTTTGGAGGGTGCTGAGCTACAGAGAAAACAACCATATGAACGTCCAGTAACATATACTGAGTAGTGCCTTTCACCTTCGTGTTTGTTACTGTCACAACAACATAAGATGCTCTATCTTGATGAGAGTCCTAGTTCAAGACTAACTACATTGCATTGACAGATTTGGAGGAAGGAGGAGAAGTGGTATTTGTGAAGTATACAACTTGTTTCTAGAGTACTGGTTTCCCAGTTTCATCCTCACACAACTTTAAAAAGAAAGAAAACATCTACTTTTCTTTTATATACCACAGCTTCAACCTACACAGAAATATTCTTCAGAAAAACTAAAGGCTGGACTGAAAAAGAAATGTGTAGCTGTGTAAAGATGTGAGAAGAATTTCTCCTAAAATCTAGGTATTTCAATGAAAATCTCATCTTGCACAAAGCATCTGGTGAATACAGGAGTGATGTCAATCTAATTCACACTAATATATATAATCAGCAACTGATGAGGCTGGTTGAATTACTTTACCATAAACAGCAAGAGAAACAAGCCTCTAACATTTACAGTTACTCTGTTGTAGAGCTAAATCTACTGTCTGTAGATAGTGCTGATATCTAGTTTACTTGGTTCTAATTTTATGGCCTGACTCCAGCTACTCATCCTCTTCTGTAATAAACTAATAGCCAGTACAGTGGTCTCCATGGAAGCATCAGAATTACAGTAGGGTAAATGTGAGGAGACTCAAGCCCTACGGAGACTCCAGCCCTAAATATTTTAGCCATGCTGACATAAGTGGAGTTAAGAAAAAAAAGAAAAAAAAAAATCCCAGGAAACAAAATAGCATTAAAAATAAATATTTTACACCAGGGTAATAGGAGGCTAACATTACCAAAGAAAGCTAAATTTAGCCTGCAAAAGGTTATCTTGGGCAAGCACTTATGGTGCATTTCTCTAAATTTTCACTTCAATTAATCTCTAGAAATTCAGTGTCTGATCCCAATGACAGTAGCCTCTGGCTTCTTTAGTGCGACTGCCGACGAAAAATTATCTGACACATATCAAACAAGCAAGAAATGACACTGGACAACATTAATCAAAACTTTCTCATTTCCTGAAGAATTAAGCATTAAATAATTAATTCCAGCACTACAGGCAGCTGTAAAAGAGGCCTCGTGCCTCCCCGCTGGTAAGAATTTGTCCTTGTCTAAAAGACTAGATTGATATATTTATTATTTATCAGATTAATCATGGCCAAGAACATTATAGATTGGCAGCCAAGCCCAGCCAGTTATGTTGTAGTGGCCTGTTATTGGAGCTTGGAAAGAACCTGGTACATCAGCAACATTCAAAAACGGAAAAGGTAGAACAGTTTGCCTTCAAGTATTATTAAAAAAAAAAAAAAAAAAAGAAAGAAAGAAAGAAAGAGAGAAAGAAAGAAAGAAAGAGAGAAAGAAAGAAAGAAAGAGAGAAAGAAAGAAAGAAAGAGAGAAAGAAAGAAAGAAAGAGAGAAAGAAAGAAAGAAAGAGAGAAAGAAAGAAAGAAAGAGAGAAAGAAAGAAAGAAAGAGAGAAAGAAAGAAAGAAAGAAAAAGAAAAAAAAGCTCAAAATCTTTTTTTTTTCTTTTTTCTTTTTTTTGATATATGAAAAAAGAATTGGACGAAGAAGAAGATGTCATTGATTCAGCACCTCATGGAGGCTGCTAGCTCCTGGGGTCATTTTTATTTCTGTTTGCTAAGGACTGAAGGAGGCCCTTAGGATGTGGGTCAGAATATCAACTATTCTACGTGAAGCCGCAATCATTAGTTTTAAAAGAGAGTTTCTGTGGCAGACAGATATAAATCAATTTAACCAGCACGTACAAGAAAAACCACTTCCAACCCTTCATTTTCTTTGTGTTTATCCAAGTACTGTAGCTGTGAGACTGATCTATAGTTTAAGTTTTCTTTCATTTTTGCTAGCTGGCCTTGGCACCCAGTAGCAGCATAACCAGGATGTTATGACCTAGGGCATCAGCATGCCAAGACCCTGCAGATTAATAGATATTAAACAAAAATAAACTTCATCTAATTTTACCTTTTTACCTCCCCCCCACACCCCCAATCTTCCTCCCTACTGCTTCCATTCTGCCACTCCAAGTAGTAATATCTTATATGGAATTTTTTTTTTGCATCTTGAATAGAGGATTTCTCACTTCTTTTTAATGTACATGCACACGCAGATAAAGGAAATCATAACTTTAGACTCCACGATTTAAGAGTTGTTCCAAATGCCATCCTCTCCTCTACATCTTTATATTTTCTTATTTCTATGGTGGGAGAAAGATAAGTGAGATTTCTCATGCTCTACAAGTTTGTGTGTTTGGCTCCCCACTTTGCTCCTTTCTTATCACCTACGTGTTATCCGGCAACAATGGAACAGAAGTAGAGCTGCTATATGCCTGACATGTGAGAAGCAATTAAATATTTGTTAAGGACAACTTTGTCTCTGCACAGACTGGGAGTCCCCTGCTAGTCTATGAGAGAGGAAATTTCAGGATGGCTGGACACAATAAGCCTTTTGTTTAGAAAAGCTGAGTAAGAAAAACTGGGATAACACCAAAATCTGGCCCTGAAAAAGCAGAAATAGTCAATCCCAGTCATACTCCTTTGACGTAGGATAGATAATGAAATCTTTGATAAACTTGATGTTAAGATCTTAAAAATGTCCACATTAGGTCACTTAGAAGACACATTCAGCCTAGCCGTCTCCAGCAAAATCAAACTGTGGATGCCTCAGTAAGACTAGAAGTCCAAAATAAAAGAAGAATCTCCTGGTGTTCCTTCCTAGTCTCCATCTTTTGTGGGAAACAGGGGTGTCCAACCTCTAAAGATTATGAAGCTATGAACTTCCAGCGGTCTTGAGATCTGGAGATTAGTTTCCTAAGCTGGAAGGAGGAATCTTGTATGTGATTAATCTTGATGGATTTTTCTACCATAGGTTTGTCTATCTGTTTCTTGATTTCATGTGTGAATAGCATAAATGGTGTCTTGTGGAAATCAGTTTCACAGTTAACTGCATATTACAAAAGAAATAGCTTATCTTTTTTAAATCAGCTACCTGCTCATTTAATTTGATGCCCTCCAAGTCTTCAACAGGAGATAATGAAGAGTTCCCTCTTCACCTGCTCCATGCCATCTGTGAGGTTACCACCACTGGACATACTGACTCCACACTCTGTTTTCAATAGTGTTTCTTCACTTTTCATCATTATATATAATTTTGTGCTTCAGAGCACAATACAGTCAGATGCTTCAAGCAACAGTTATTTATACACCCATCTTTCTGGCAGGTTATACTTAACCTATATTTAATTTCAGTGTGGCAAAGGAGTACTTTTTCTTATCAGATACTTGTGCAGAATGCTTAGAGAAACATTGGAAGAAAATGTAGAAGAGAAAAAGGTGTTTCTTTATATGAATTTTTCAGTCTTTCTAAACCCTCTGCAAATCAGTTTGTGAGAGTGAGTCAGTGCAGGTTCAACACAGACCAGAGGAAAAAGAAAGCTTCAGGTTTACCAGTTCTTGTGATTTTTTCCTATATCCTATGATATTTAATATCCTATAGTTACAGGATATTATAGGGGATACTAGTGTATTCTAGTTATGAGATGATGAGACAAATCACAGCCTTTGTGTAGGAAAAAAAAAAAAAAATCTGATGGAAAGGAAACGTTAAAAAAGCTCAAAACCCTACATGCTCAGAAAACAGGAAAAAAAATGTAGTTGAAAATCATTATTTTTGAAACAATCTGGCAACTCTTGCAGAGCCAACTCACATTTTTTATTATTTTAAACAAAAAACAGAGGGAAAAAAAAAGTATTTTGTCTGTTGCAACACAACAACTAATTCAAAGATAGTCTTGGTCATTGACCTGAGGATATGTTGAGTGCTTTGAAAATCAGATCATTTACCATGCCACATATTAAGGATGTCCCATAGCATATGAGGGAGTCATTAAAAAAAAAGTCTATCTTTTCCACAGAGGCTATATGTGTCTGATTAAATTAAGTAGGTAAACATTCATATATATTTATAATCTCCAACAACTGCAGTATGGACAGCATCCTTCCTCATGGAGGACAATAAGTTGTTCCTGAAGGAACGGGAAAGAGAAGAGGCTGATTCCTGGCAATTACAGGCCCTCTGTTTACATCCCTCCTTGCCAAACTCATGGCTACACCAGCCAGATGCGTGACATACTGATAGCACCTGTTTCCTGAGATTTGTGTGATGGGCACCTCTGCCATGAGCCAATATGCATCTCTCCTGGAGGATTGCCTAGGAGGATTGCCTAGGAGTGATTAGCACCCTTGGCCACAAATGCACTCCCGTGTGGTCTTAGCACTGTAAGTGGGTACCTGCATCCTTTGGGCTATGTCCACTCTAACGGACACTGCTCCCCGGGGTGGGTGCAAGGGCCCTGAATGCACCCCTCTGGGGTCTGTCTGCCAGGGCTCAAGGCCAGTTCAGCACCAGCACAGCTGTGGGTGGCCCCATCTCTGCTGACAACAGGCAGAGGCACCTGGGCAGCACCAGGAGGATGCCATGGCCAGGGCCAACTCCTGAACCCTTTTCAATGCTCTGCCAGTAGTACCATGCAGGCAAATTTCCCGACTTTTTTCAGTAAATCCTACCCCACAGCTGAGTATTGTGGAATCATGGCTGTGAAGAACTATTTTACATGGGAAGAACTTCTATGCAAGCAGAACAACTCTGTTACATGGTTACCTTTTTTGGCCACAGACAAATATCCTCATGAATGAACACAGCCAGCCATTCCCAAAGCCAAAGCACTTGTGGCTATACCACACTGCACAGCTAAATTCAGGCAGCATGCTGCTTAAATCCTTTTGTATTGGTGTGGCATCCCTCCAACAAGGGATGCACCTCCTCTCTGAGCCTTTTTTCCCCTTTCTCTGGATGTGTAGGTTGTCTTCTCTGTGAAGGAAAATTAATCTTCCTGCTTCTCAAAAAGTATATTATATACTAATCCAAACTCGAAATTAGGAAATAAATAAGAAGAAAATAGCATAGATTCAATTTTTCTGGACCCAGCAACCTAAATATACTTAGATAGTTTCAATATCTGCACATAGTTGAAGTATTCAGTGTTTCCCAGGGGAAAAATGTTTGATAAAACATAGACATAAGGATGGCCACAATGAAGCCAGGAACACAGTCTTTGGAATGAGAAATTATGTTTTGTCGTTGTTGTTGTTTTGGTTTGGTTTGGTTGTTTGTTTGTTTTTCCTGCTGGCTATGGTTTAACTTTTTTAATTTGGAAATGAAATGTAGTAGGCTGTCATTTTTTTTGATACACTTCCAAAAGGAAGGCGTGCAGACTTGTTCTGAAGTTTTTCTGTGCTTCCCTGGAAACCGAAAGAGCTGTACGTGAAGCAGTTTATTTTGACTGGTGTGTATATCATCCCGGTAACCCAAGTTCTAAACTGATAATTTCTGAAAGAAAGTAAGAGATCTTTCATGAAGCCCACTTAAAGAAAAGCTTACAGTTTATTCCAAGCAAGTGTCAAGTGTCATATCTGCATATTAGGCTGCTGTTCTGTAAAAACAGGTTTATTACCTAACATCACATACTTGTCACATTTCTCCTCAGAGAAAAAAAAATGTAAAAGGTCAGCATAAAATACTGCGCTGAGGATCTATGGGATTGTTCACAAACATATAAAAATGTAACTGTGCTTTTGTATAAAATAAGAACTAGTGGAATTACTGAAACTGAGCAAAATTCTGTCTTGATGTACATGTTCTTATATTTACTCTTACATTTTGGTAAATTAAATGCACAATCAGCTTTTGAACACTGCACATTATTTCTCAGATAACATCTTTCACATGAAGTTGACTGTTTATCTGAATATTTATCAAGGCTTTATACTTCATCTTTATAACGTACAGTTATTCCAGACTTTATTTTAGCAGAAAAAATGAAAATCATACCTTTTCACACTCAGACATCAAATGTTAACGAAGAAGCTAAAAGCTAAGCTTTGTCTTGCTTTTCCCTGGCTGGAATACTGGATTTTTTTTTTTTTCTAAAAATGGCAAGAATTGCAAATTAGAGAAAACATTTAATATGCATCTGCTAGCGAAGAGAAAGAAAAGTTCTAAAAGCAAACTTTAAAAAATTGCTTGAAAATTTGAATCCTGTAAAATTTAAATAGAGAATCGCATAGAACATCTGACCAAGTTTCAGAATGTATCCCAACAGCCTGGCTGTGAAGAAGGTAGCACCAAGCTTAAATCCAGCTGTTTCTCAGCTGGTATTTGTGTTTTGTACGGGACTCTATGGTCTCAGAGCATGCATCTGGGCCACCGGAAGCAGAAGCAGGAACTCCAGGGGCAGCTAATACTCCTAGGGAACCAGATCCCTTATCCAGTAAAAAAGGCTAAGCTGAAAAAGAGTAGCAAACAGACCTGCGTCCAGATTTCAGGCCTGGGGAAAAAGTAGTCTTACCTTCTAAAGAGATACTCCAACAGCAAAACAAACAAATAAATAAAAAACAAACAGCAAGAAGACTGGGCAGCTGATTATTTGTTTGAATTACACTGGATATTCCCTTCAGCAACTTTGAAAGGCCACAGATGTACAGAAGAGGGGAAAGCTACCTATTTGCAGCATTCCAGGTAAAAGGAAACTTCTGAAAGCGAAAGTAAGGAAAATAATTTTTAAGAGTTTAAGGGGGATATACAGAGAAAGAGAAGAAGCACGTGCTGCATACCTAGACTTTAGAGGTGACAGAAAGGCAGGGAAGACCTTCCAAAAGAACTAAAGGAAACTGCACAGAATCAGTTGTAATGTAGGACTCCACTGAAATGCTACTAGAATCAGAGCAAATAGTAAGAAAAGGAGATGTCTTGGTAAGATACGGTGGACTTGAGGGAGAGATTTCTTCATAAGTCTCCCGTGGTTTCTCTCTCTTTTGTGCCCACCTAGTCTGCATTCCTGTATGCCGTTATTACCAAATTTTCAGTGTTCTACTTTCTATTCTGCCAAAAGCTAGTTCTAGCTCTTACAAATTCCATTGCTGTGTGCTTACTTTACTCTGTGCTGTGGTCAGACCTAAACAAACCTCTGGATGATGTAAGATCCTGACATAAATAGCAAAATTTGAGTGAATGAGTAGACTGGAGGAACTTAGCTATTACACATACACCAATCAATGAAAGTATTATATGTCAGTCATTGAAGCAGGAACTAGAACCACATTATCTGCTGTAACCACTGCTCTGTAGAATTACAGCCCATTAGGATTTATTACTTTATGCAAAATGGAACAGATGGGAAATATTAAAATAAACAAAACAAACCTCTAGAGTATCTCCTTTAGGATAGTTAAATCACTTACACAAGAGCTGGAACATGTGGGCTCAAATACTTTCAAGAGTGAATTGACTCCGTCTGTCACACTGGATGACAGATTTCACCATTGATTGACAGTCTCTGACCACCACCTCAATTTCCGGCTGTGATATACAATGGGGAGATGAGTCCAAAGTCAGAATACACCACAATAATACCACAGAGAAGCTTTGGCCCAACAGGCAAGTTGGGGAATATATAGTTTTCACTAGAGCTTAAAGATAAGATCCAAAAGTCAAATAAGGGTTTGGATGCTCTTGACATCACTTCCCCTAACTTCAAAACTTCTGGACCTGGGAGCTACGTACCAGGGGCTTGTTTCTCATGTTCAGCCTTAACCCAAGCATCTTCTTGTGTTAGCTTTGCAACTGAAAGTAATACTCTGTAAACTCAGTGCTGCCTTGCTCCAGTGGTATTAATTCATTTCCCAGAGTGAGCTCAGCCAGTTATTGACTATTCCACCACAGAAATACTGTTCCTCCCTAATACCACCTGCATACTTGAGAGGAAGGCAAACTTCCTCATGTTTTCAAGCATAGTTTTTGTGCCAGACTAAATGTGATCTTCACGTTCTGCCTTCATGAACTCTTGCAGTCCCCTAAGTGGAGCTCCTTTACTGATCAGAATCGAGAGATGCAATCTGCCTCCCACTCCCCCTGCCATAGGCATACCACAGGCCCCCATAACATGAGTCCATCAGAAAACCAAACCAGAGCAAGGTGATACCTCCAACAGGGAACATTCAGATCTGCTGGGAAAAAGCCAAGCAGGTGAAATGAAGGTTTAGAAAAATAAGTCTGTGCAGTCTTTTTGCAGAATTGACTTTTCCCTGCAGTCTTTTTGTTGGCTTCTTCAACTACAATGGTCCCACACAGTCCCTAGGGAAGCTTCTTGCATGTGTCGCCTTTGAGCCTTTGGGCCGTGGGCTTGGTCTCTGTTGCAGCCAGGACTCCGTTTCAGAAGCCTCACTGTCAGTTTTCACACTGCAAACAACCAATTTGCTGTCTGTCTCAGGACATGAGTACAAGATATATTGACTTTGGCAATGAAGCCAAATTAAAAGGCTCTTTCTCCCAAGCAGTTGCTCTCACACACTAGTTCACTGCCCTTTCGGCAGTGCCTGGACAACACTTTCAGAGGCCACATTGTAAATCAGCTCTTTGCAACAATTTGAGTTATAAATAATCTTTTTAAAGGTTATTTTTAATTTGCATCAGTTTGGTGTATATTGATTTGCAACACACAAAAATACTTGAACAGAGCCATCATGTACAACATGGCCCCAGGATAGAGGCTGAGGAAGTGAATGCTCTGAAGCAGGCTTCCCTGAGTAACTGAACAGTGCGTCCGTCCTGTGATGGCAGCCTCTCGCCTTGTCCTACACGGCAAATATCAAAGCATCCCTGGCATCCCTGGCAAAGCAGACTTCCTCATCATGAAGGAGCACTTCTTTCTCCTCCTGTGAAGACTGAAGCAGAGGTAAAGCACACTGGCTAGGACAGGATAAACCAGAAGCCAACCTCCCTTCTGACCCACCACACCACTTTTAAAGAACAGATAATTTTAAAGTTAACTCGGAGCAGACAAATTACAGAGCTTTCCTCTGTCATAAGTTCAGAAATGTAAATACATTCCAGCAGTAAGACTGATTTTTTTTAAAATATTAGAAGCACAAGACAAATATTTGTGCCTGATGCATAAATAATTTCATATGGTTTTAAGTGTTGAGAATGTAGCAATGTCTTTCAAAGTTCATGTGAAGCACTGGCTGTTAAGTGATAATGAAATTAAAAGAGCTGATAAATGTGGATTTTGGTAGACAAACAGGTGGCTTTTGTTTCCTAAGCAAACCTAAACAATGAAACCAGGGCAGGCAGAGAGATGCATTTCCCTTTTTTTTCATCTTAATGAAAGCTGATACTGCTCTTCAACCTCCTATCTGGCAGAAAAAAAAAAAAAAAAAAAAGCTGTCAATTATGTCTCAAAATCAAAGGAAAGACAAGAATACCTTAGCAAGAATTTGAAAAAATTGAGGATATTAATCCTCACTACAGGAATCATGTGGTTAATGTTACTGTGCTGTCAAGTACTCATGTACAGACGGCAGGACAGTTTACCATGCTTGGACCTCATTATTATTCTTTCTCCTTTTTCCTTCTTCCAGTACTTGCCTTCATCTAAGAGCTTTCTATCCCCCACAAGACTTTACTGTTTTTCCACTTGCACATGAAATATATGGCCGCCGTTTTTGAAAGTAAACTGAGTCTAGGGATTATCCTGACCTGAAACACCAACAGTAGCTCTCTCAGTCACAGTCATTGAACGTTATTAATTTATGATCACATCTTGCTGTGCTTTAGCCACTTTCACTCTTTCTCTGAATTACCCCACCACAGCAAGCCTGCCTGCTGCACAAAATGCTACAAAGTAGGATAACATCCTGCTGAGATATTCTTTATGTCAGGGAATGGGAAAGTATGCCACCTCCGAAGGATTGCAAAGTTTTCCTTCTATTTTGTCTTGTTTTTGCAGTGAGTGAAAGTAGAGAAGGAACAGAGATGATTTAGTTTAGCATTTAGATATCCAAGTGCTATCATTTGCCTTTGAAATAATTTTGGCTTTATCCTCCAACATAATCAGGCTCTGGTCTTCAGATAAAATAATACCAACACAAAAGGCATTTGCAAACCTACCTGTTCTGCATATTGTACCTGAAGTAGAAAATAACATTCAGGCTCTTTCAATATCCAAATCAATGATTTTTCAACACATTTAAAAGTGAAAACCTACACAGCTATATGGTATTTTTAGCATTGCTTTTCAAATTTGCAAAACCCTTAAATAAGAAGCAACATAGGAAAAGGGCTACTTGATCATTTGTTATACAAATATCAAAGATGTGCATACTAATGCCAGAAGGAGTGCTTTTGGGTGTTCTATTTACAGAATTGTAATTACATTTGCTGTTTGAATTGGCCCTCCAAAGAATTAAAAATAAGCAGCTATGGTTTTTTATTGCTATCCAGTGTTCCCTGGTGGCTTCACTCTAAATGTTCAGACTGGCAATTGTTCCAGGCTCACTTGTGCCAGTAATGCATTTGTTAATTAGGCTAAGAGTACTACAAAAACCACAACACAAGCCTCTTGTCAGCATATGCTGATCTAACCTCTTGAAAGGATGGTTATTTAAATAGATGCCTTTTGAGTTTTTGCTACTTCTTTCCTAACATAAATATTCCCCTGAATATTAGTTTTGCTGGTTTAAATGTTTATGGGATCAAATATTTGTTCATTTCTTGTTTTGTGTGTTCTCTTTTCCACTTCTGCATGCTTTCCTCCTCTAACCTCCTACACGTACAAGAGTGAAGTCTTTAAAACAAACATTTTTTTGACACTCTAGTCCAAACAGCTTTCAGCACCTATTGTTATATCTAACGTCGGACTGGAGTTCTGGAAAAATTGGGTTGGACCAGCACTAAGAACATGAGAACAACCCCAAAGACAGACCAGAGAGCAAAAGTACAATCTACTGTGGAGGGTCGCTTTCTGAAAAAAAATTACATGTAAAGCTACTCTGATTCTGTGCTCCAGCCATTCAGGTGGAAACAAAAAGAATGAACTTAATTGGACTGCAATTTCATTACTGGTTTGAGAATTATCTGGCAACAAAACCTCACTGTACATTTCATCAGTCTTTTTTAATAATTTTCACCTGTCAAAAGGCTGCTGCCAACTTTTTAATCTACAAACCTGTTTTCATATCATTTTCCATAGCCCTTTATGGGTAAAGCTATAAGTTACTGGGAAATAGCTCAACAAGGCAAAAATAGGGAACTCAGGCCAAGAGGAAATCCGCAGAAACTAGAAGCACCACTGGCTTTCACTTATGAGACTAGACACAAATGCTATTTACATTGTAAAGAAAAATATATCCAGGGAATACCTTTAATTTTCTTATTAGAAGATAAAATGCTAAAAATTTAGTAAATGGAAAGGAAATTTAAACTGATTGTGATTCCTATCTATATTTTATGTGGACTTCTTAAAATGAAAGAACCTTTCTCTTTTCATTTCATGCAGTATAACACAACATTTTATCAGAAGATTACCTCAAGCATTTTCTATCATGTCAGACAATAGTGCCCATTACTATACACATAAACAAAAGTTAGTAATCTTGATTAAGTATACAACAAATTATTGAAAATAAAAATGGGTCCATCTTCCCAACAGAAATAAAGTGATTCTTTTGGAAGTCATGCAACTGCTTTTTGGAAGGTTCTCTGTTTTGGTTATCTGCCAGAGTATGTACACAGGACTGGGGTTGAAACTTGATTTTCTATAACTGCCTGCTTTGCTTCTGAAGAANTATTGGCTGAGATGGAGGAAAATGAAGAGAATTATACCCTAAACCTTCATTTTTCTCTAAGGATCATGCTCCACAGATGTACATTTTTTTCCAGTGATGTACCAGATGAATCACAAAAGTTGTATTTCAGATAAGAAGTGGCCAATTGCTAAGGGTGGATACTAGAGCCTCTCAAATTCATGAGGCAATGGAAGTAGAATTTCTGAATGTAGATTTTCAGTGTGAGTCCTCAGAATCCATTTTTGACATTAAAAAGACTTAAATTCTGGAATGCTTTCCTTGGGGAGAACAGGGAAGAAGAGTCCAGCTTTGTTCTGGTGGAACACACTGCTGACACAATAAGAGTAAATCTGAGGAGTCTGTCATTTATGGCAAAATGAGTTTAGTATCACAGGGGCCAGAACTTTAGATTAAAGAATTTGTGTACAATAGATTTAAATGCATAAGAGGGACTAAGCAGGACCAACAGGCCTGTAAAATCTATTGGTAAAAACCTCTAGGAGGAATTTAAGAGAGCAAGAAAACCAAGAGCCAACATCTCTAGAAGATAATACTATTTTCATAACATTGTAGCACTCATTTAGCATTAGAAATAGCTGAAGAAGAATCTGACCATCTACGACTCCTTGTCATTGTCATCCTTCAGTGTCCCAGCAGAATTTAATTCATTTTAGAACAGTGCAGATGAGAGTCTGCCTGTACTGCAGATAAAGGCATGACTGGCAGATTGCTGCTATATCCCAGCAAGTTGAGAGGGAGCTGGGAGGGTACCAGCAGCCCTCCTCCAGGTCTGATACAGCTCAGCTCTGGGTCCTCAGTATGGTAGCTGAGCCCACATTGTACCTAGGACCGCTCACCCTGATTTAAGATAGCTCAGGTGCTGCTACACTATTGCACTCCAGCGGCTGAAGTGGAGACACGATAAAACACACTGGGTGGAGAGAGTGTGTGGAGGAAGCCCACGTGCAGGCCTCACAAGACCTTTCCTTTGATAAATTCACAAAATGACATAAATAACCAGGGACTGAGATTCTGAACTGCAATGAAGCCTAATACATTGAACATCAAAGTGCCAGCCAACTTGTGCTGTGAAACATGAAGCAGGAATACAGAAAATATTTGCCTTTGCTGAAAATACTTGATGAGCATTTCATTCCAGAAAGAAGTGTTACAAATGTTTACACAATTCACTTCCGTGTTTGAGCCTTTATGAGCAAGCACTGTAGCAGCGTTACTAACTCTATAAATTCTGGTCTTTTACATTTTCTTTCCTTAAGGTTGAATTGCAGTGTGAACTGAGTTTCCAGATTAGGATTTTTCTCCCCTCTTGCTTTAAGCAAGGACTTTAGATGGCTGTCAAACAAGAAGTTCTGGGAAAGAAAAGGGTGGACAAAGAAGCTCAAGAGACCTTCTTTCAGCTTTTGCAAGTGGAATTGACGTGGCCACAAATAAAATTTCTGCACTAGCTCCAGCACGGCCAAATTCGGAATGATCTTTGAGCTCCCAGGGAGTCCCTCAGTCATCATGTGATAGGGAAGAAAGGTGCTAAACTTCTGTAGTGCAGGACATGAAATGACTCTGTGTAGGCAGTAGGGAGAGGGAGGAGTTAGGAGACAATGAAAAGAAACTTAAAATTACTGAGTATTGTATATAAATTGCCGAAGTGCAGGGCTTTTATGTCTGTTTATAGCCTAGCACAGTGCGTCACTCATTCAGAGTAAATGTTTGGAAGACTTGGAATTTCCCTTACAGCTTGTAGCTACAGCAGTATAGAGTTCAACTACAGCTATCCAGGCTAAAAGCTGCTAATTGCCAGCTTATGCCTAAGCAGGAAGAAGCACTGGCATTGACCAAGAAAGGCAAAGATGGTGACTGCTTCAAACCAAGACAAGCAGCCCTGGTTTTCTAATGTTCATTAAAGTTCAGGTTGCAGTCTTACCTGAGTAGCCATATCTATTGCAGTCATCTGAAACACCAGCTACCACCCTATACAACCTGATATACCTGTTTGCCCTGGTATGCATGGCTAGGTACCCGTAAGGTTGTGTACAGTTACCCTGTCCTACCCCCATCAAGACTCAGGAAGTCTTTATTGACATGACCCTTCATGTCTACAGTTGCACAGCCCTTGGCAGGTATCACCAACAGAAAAGATCTTGAGTCACTGGAATGTAGGAGTTAGGAAGTTAAAGGAAATAAAAACAGAGCAGTAAAAATTCTTCACTTCTAACTTTCTGTGTAGAGAACTGAGAGTTTCTCTCACTCCTGGAACAAAAAAGAATAACCAAGGTCTTCTAGTATCCACAGATCAATGAGGCTGTACTTTGTACCTGTATTTAGGGCAGAGTTTTGAGCGTGAAATAATCTCATAGATTCAAGAATATCCAGAAGCTGAGTAAAAGAAGAGAAACAGGCAGTTCGTAGCAATTTAAATGATTTCAGATTCTCAGGAATCACACTTAATTTCTGAGTGTGTGGTGTCAGCAATATATGAGAAACCCTCATCTATCTGAAATGTTACAGTAGAAGTATAAAAGCAGGGATACATTAGAATGGCTAACAGAATATTTTCCTGTAACTATGCCTATCCATTTCTCTATAACAATTCTGCCTCCTATGTCCTTGGATACCCCTCTCTGCTCCAGACTCTCTCAAATAGTATATATCTTTTCATTGAATCTTATTTAAGGATATGGCTTTTCAAATTCTGAGCTGGGACCAGGCAAGTCTTCATTGCTATTCATGGCATAGCTAGCTACATGCTTCCTTCCCTCTCCATCCTTACACCGCTCCATTCCCTCTGAGGGGTGTGGTGTTTACTATTTCTAATAACAGAAGAACTAGGGGGCTCCCAATGCAACACCAGGGAGAAGATTCCAAAGCAAAAGAGAAAATTCCTTTCCAAAGACTGCGTGGCTATTTTGCATAAAACATCATACAGAATAATGCACAGAATTCATTTCCACTGCGTATTGCAGATGCCAAAAGTATGTATGGCTTCAAAAACAAAAAGACACATCATTGTTGCAGCTTCTGTCTCAGGAAGCCCCTGACCCTCTGGTCCTCAGAAGTAAAGAAGGTATTCTGAATGAAAGAACAAGTTGTATTCGCTTTAGTTTCTTATTCATTTCAACAGCATCTGCTACTGTTACTGCCAGGTATAGAACACTGAGAGTGGCTTGTGACGCCTTTGTGGGTTTTGCAACTGTGAGTGTTAATCCTTTAATCTCTTTGGTTCACTTTGTCCTCCTTAAGCATATTTCATTTCATATTTATGGGCCTAATTCAAGGTTGGTGAATGAAGCCTAGTTTCTTTTGAAGTCAATGGGAATAGTAGATTCACCTTTTCCCCTTTATGTTGCAGAAATATGTTCTCTTTCTCAGATCTAAGTTTACACCACATGAAGTGATGTGTGCAACTCAGACTCCAAAATACTTCTTACATTATCTTCGGTCCCCTGATAATGCTTCTATCAGGGAGGATCTCCATTCCTCATGATCATGTTTGAAACACAGCCAAATAACACCAGGTGCCCTAAGACTCAAGGGTTCATCTATGCAGAGGTCTTTTCCGGCTTAATCACTTCCGAGGAGACCCAAGACAAATTTATTTCTACAGGGACTGTGCCAGGTTATTAGAGATATATGAAGTACGACCCCTTTGTACTGGGGTTACTGGGGTGTAGTATTTAGGAGTTTGGGGTTTAAACAGGAATATTCTGAAGAGCACTCCTGATTTTCTGGATGTGCAGGGCAGCCTACTGAGAAAATTGCGTGGCTTCCTCATCAATCAGGATGTTACATATTTTTATATCTTTAATTATACAGATAATTAGTTCAGTCAAAACTCAGCCAGAGATATTTTTATCATTAGAGATGACAGATGCTGGGCAGGTTTTTTATATGAATATCCTATGAAGATGATTTTCAGTTTAGAAAATTTCTTGTATCTGCTTCCAGTTAAAAATAACTTTCAGGTTTTCCTGAACTATTAAATGCATTCTTTGTATTTTGGTTTAAACTTGTCTTGCAAAAGGTATATGCAGTGCATATTTTAGGAACATTTAGGAGGTTGCAGTTAGTTTGTATCCAGCTGAACAACACTCCTGCAAGACAGCACATCTAAGAAGAATTGAACTGACCAGCAGAAATTACAACAAACTTTATTCTAATATAACTGCAACTTCTCTGGCTAAAAACATGACTGCTTTCAACCCTTTACTCACAGTTTCTTTCTCGCTATTCCAGAAAATCACAGGAGATCTTACAAGCAAGGTCAAAAAAATAGTTTACTGCACACTACTTTCTCTATTAGATATATCCTTTTGTTGCTATTTTACAATCTTAGATCCTAAATCTCCCTCTCTCTGTAAAAACAAACAAGCAAACAAACAAACAAAAACACTTTTGTATTTCCTAACTGATTGTCAATGTCTTTTCGGAAATTTTCTTCAGATCAAAGGTGTTTTTTTTGTTGGTTTGGTTTGGTTTGGTTTGGTTGGTTTTTTTTTTTTGCTTTTTGTTTTTTATATTCCTCACCTGAATGTGGATCTCTGTTTCCTGCTTAGAGGCATGAGTGCCATCTATAGAACAGTGAGTAGCAGATATTTTCTTGAATGTTGAGAAATAAGGAGTTTTGTCCCTGTTGTCCCAAGAGACAGTTTTGTCCCTTTAACAAAAAGTACTCTTGCTATTCAGTTTGTGTGTCACAACAAATTCAGTAATTTTCCACAAGTGGAGGTTTAACATAAGTAAACAAGTGTTATTGCAGTTTTAAGAAGAGAAGACAGAGATAATTACATTGACATTTGTTCAAAGACCACGATGATGTTTTAATTTAAAATAAACTGTATATGCCTGCTGCATCAGCAGTGATGTAAATATTCAGTATAAGGGGAAATACATAAAATTATATTTTCTGTTGTGCATTAAATCATGAAATAAAAAAGAATGAAAACAAACAAACACAAATAACACCCACACACCCACCCCTTCTGTTATTTCCCACCCTCTAAATAAGAGCACTTCATGATGAGTTATTTATGTAATGATTTTCTTTGATCTTCCCGTCTAGTCTTTAATAAGACATATAAATGTACTGAGTATTTCAGTTCTATTTCTATCATAAAAGCTTTCTTCTCCATTCCATTTCTTTCCTTGTTCCCTTTTTGTGTGACAATAACCGCTTTCTGATGATGAAAAGGATTTTAATTGAGGTACTAGGAGTAAATTTGTAGTCCTCATGTGAAGTCTTTCTTCCAGTTATGTATCTTTAAGTTGCAAATACATCCAGCTTGTAATTTAAAACATAATTGTACTTTGTATGGAAAATATAGGCATGGAAAGCAGAGGGCACCCTATCACATGCTAACTCTTCTATCACAAAAAGAAAGGGAAAAAAAAAAAGAATAGAGAAGAAATAAGAAAAGAGGAGAGAAGAGAGAAGAGGAGAGAAGAGGAGAAAAGAAAAAAGAAAAAAGAAAAGAAAAGAAAAGAAAAGAAAAGAAAAGAAAAGAAAAGAAAAGAAAAGAAAAGAAAAGAAAAGAAAAGAAAAAGAGCAGAAGAGAGGAGAAGAGAGGAGGAAAGAATGAAAGGAGCAAAAAAGGACCTCCTTATGTCAATCTAAAAAAAGAAAAAAATACATCCATTTGTGATCACAAATGAAACATTTCCAATCTCATAATGGGTAGATTGCTAGGTTTTATTACCAGCCATGCAAAGCAAGACCTCATCAAAAGAAGCACTATGCAGAGGTCCCATCTTTCCATTAAAATAATTTCAAAAAGCCTTTTTTTTCTTCCCCCTTTTTCCACTGAAAGAACCCATTTTGCAAGATGATTTAGCTCAAAATCTGCTGGGAGTAACCCTTGACATAAAGTCATATTGTGTTGGAGTTTAGTCCTAAATTCATACATCAATTATTTACTGTCAACGCAGATTGTATAAGTGTAGAAAATTACTAGGAATGATATTTTCTCTCAGGCAGAAAGAATGTGATACAGCGGATACATCCCACCTAATGTGCTGTCCCACTGTCCACAGGCCAGAATTATTTATGCATTAGAAAACACTGTGCCAGGGCAAAAATAAGAGGGGAGAGAGAGAGACAGACACATTATTTTAAACCTTTCATAACATCCATAAATATTTCATAACAAATAAATAAAGAATGTTGGGCTTGTTTGGAGGACAGCTGTAGCTGCATGGTTCAGTGCTTTGCAAAGCTCCAGAGACCCCACGCTTACCCCTCAGTTAAGCCCCCATTTCTTTTTAATCATCCATTTAGTGCATTGTGGGTAGGGGAGCTCTTCAGGTGAGCTGAAAAGCTGGAGGTTATGTATGCGGATAGAACTTTTTATTTTAGATTGTTAAAGCAAGCAGCAGAATGAGAGTTTTTCTATAATACCATGTTCAGTTCTTTTGACTTCTGTCATTTCAATTTTTTAATATATGAGGGAAATGACTGCTTTGTCCCAAACATTTCTAAAGGGTTTCCCTACAGGTTTCTTTTTTTTTTTTTCCAAGAAGTGATTTTTAATAGGTTTAAAATACATTTCATGATGCACGTGGAGAAATTATTTTTAAACTAAAGGGAGTCAGATCTTTGTGTTTCTGAACTGCTATAGCTGAGTTCTAGGCTTAAGACTGCTTTTAAGAGCTTTATTTATTACTCTAGAGTTATGGCTTGAGTTACTGCACATCACATCACTGTCCTGAACTCATTCAAGGCATACACGAGGTATGGAGTATGTGAGAACAGTCCTGGTGCAGGGGAGAGTCAGATACCCCTCAATGAGGCCTAATGTCCTACTTAAAGTTGCTTTTTTAGGGAATTAGTAATGGATTCCTGATTTAGCTGACAGGACAGGAAAAAAAAGTACAGAATAGAAGGCTGGAGTATATCCAATTAATTTTTAAGTCTCACAGTTGCATTTTGGACTACTTTATACCATAGCCTCTGGAAAAGTGGAGGTACCCTTTAAATGATATGCCATTGATTTTTGTGTTTTTTTGGATTGTTTCATGTTGAAACTGAAAATGTATGCCTTCCATCCACACAAGGCAAGTGTGGGAAGTAGCATTTAAAATATTCCTCATCGCTGATGCTGCAGATGTTCCTCAAGGACAAATGCTGGCTCTGGAGCCACAGCCTACAGCAAAGATTCACTCCCTTCTTCATGGCATGGCACCGTCTGCCTCCAGACCCCTTCTTGGGGTCTGACTGATTCGTCACCTGATATACTGTATTCCAATCAAGTTTGAGCAATCCTTCAGTAAGCGAAGAAGCCTGCTGTGGCAGCACTGCATTGAGATGTGAGCTGATAAATCCACATAGTTCCTTGTCAGGTCTTGGGAGCGACCTCCATTTACTTAGGCGATGCGTAACCTTCATTTCATGCCTTCTAAACAGAGTGATAACATTTGCTAGTGAGAGCTGATGCATCTCCAAGCTGCTGTTGGACCTATAAGGAAGTGTGTGAAGGGTGTGAGGCACAATGTTAAATGCCATATCTAATCTCTAAGGTGGCACAGTGCAGGATTTCTGCCCCTCCATAGGCTAGTGCACAAAGGGCTGTGACAAGACATTCACTTGACCCCTGTGGAGATTCCACCACCAGAATTAGTATTGCTGACTCTCTTCCTGTTACTGCAAAAGCACAAGGACTGATACCTGCTTAGGCACTCTGCAGGGCAAGATGTCTGGAGGTTTCTGTAGCATGTTCTTCAATTATAATCTCCAATCTTACAGGCAGAGAAGATGTGGCCTCCAGCATGACAAAAACAATAACCACAGACTTCTGCAGAGGTGAAAGTATAGATAGAAAACTACAAATCAAAACTTGTAGAAGCGCCAAGTTAAACACACACCTGGTAGCAGAAGGTTCCTGTGAGGTTGAAAGATACTTAGTGGAATATGAACTGGCAGCAAAAATGTTCACAGTGATTTTGATCTGCCTACACAAATGCTGACAGACCCAAGAGTGGGGAAATCCACACAAGTGGAATATCGTGTTCAGGACATCTCATTGACAAACTGGAGTGAGACCACAGAAGTGCAACAAAAAGTGAGCATCATTTTGGAGGGACTAAACTAGAAGGGAAGATTCTGGTCACCCAGCCTGCCTGTATAAAACAAGATGTAGAACAGCACAGAACTAAATAATCATTTGAACTAGGAAATTGATTTCACCTTAAAAAAATCAAAAACAACAACAACAACAAAAAACCTACAAACTTGCCTTTGAAACTGTATATGGATTCTCACCACAAGGGTATATGAATTTGCCCTAGAAATTACCCCCATCTCAATGGAAACAATTCAGCCTGAGTTTGAGTTGTTCTGGCTTCAATTTCCAGTCATTAAATCATACTATATATCTGTGAGCCAACAAGATCCCGTTACCACCACTGCCCTTACATGCTCACGAACTTAAACCTGATACCTCCTAACTAATTTTCTGGCAGAATAAAAAGTTTCTGACTGTTGCTTTGGGATTCTCTGTGAATGTCTGCAGTGTTATCAACAGCTAGTCTGAACTCCGGACACTAAAATGGAGACAGTTTTCCAAAGATATCTGCACCAGTGCTACATGCAGAGATAACACAACCTTTCAACTTATATTTAGTATTTTCTTCATTATACCTCTAGGGATTTAGTCCTTTTAGTCAAGAGCTGAATATGAAGAGACTAGTAAATGAAAACGGGGCTTAGAGAAAAAAAAAAAAGAGGCCTCTAAACAAGTAATCATGCAAGAGAATAAGAAGGTTTTGTAGATGTTATCATGATCCAAACAAAGGTAATCAATTACCAGTAGAAAAATTTGGAAGAAAAAAAAAATAAGTATAATTAAACATATATCAGTAAAGCAGGACATATCTTCATAAATGGAAGAATTCTGAAAAATGGATTATGTCCCTACTTCAAGTAACTACTATTTGTCTTTTACTTAACTTTGTATTATGAAAGTACAGTCCTAACTTTGTTGGAGAGTTCATCATTTCATTTATATCAAACTACCATAATGTCCTGACAGCTGTTTGCACTTTTAAAGTTGGTGAGCTTTAAGAAGGACAAATAAAAAAAGTTTAACAGGTGGTGTGATGGTGCCTTATTCTTTAGTATTAACTGAATTTTCGTGTCCAGAGAGTTAAGTTAAATTTGGAATAGCAAGCCACTTTATAACGTAAAATGATAACATATAAATATTTTAAAAGCAATATAATTTTTAAGTGTCTGGAACAAAAAGGGAAAACTTCTTGACAAATCCAAGAGACCAGCTGAAAAACTTCCCTAACTTTTAGAAGAAAGATTTGTCATGTGATGTTTAATATAGCTTGTTCTCTTCTGACTATCTTGAAAACATTTGTAATATGCAGGTTTAAGCTACTTAAAATGAACATTCATTCTGCTCAATCAGGTTTTATATGTTGTTGTTACAATATCATTAAGCTTGTAAGATTTTTTGTGGGGAGAGAAGATTAGTCATCACCAGAGTTTCCAAGGCAAATAAATTGAGAAAATTGTTAAGCAAAGAAGTAGAAAAGCACCATATCGGACATATTGGATAAAAAATACTGTGTATTGGTCTATTGCATTCTACCTTTTTTTTTTTTTTTCATTTCCTGCCTAGTTCTAAGCCATTTTAGAAAAGACAGGCAAATGACAGCCTACCACCTGATGACTGGCATGATAATTCCTATCTGATAATTCCTGTCTTCTGCTTTTTCAGAGAAGAGAAATGGTGTTGAAAACCTCAAAATGTTCTTTGTTCTTTTGATGAACAGAAGAAATCGGTGTTCTTTGGTGATTATTTTGTCTGAAAATTTGTGGGGGTTTTGTTTGTTTTGTTTTTGTTTTCATTGTTGTTTTGCTACTTCAAATATTCTACAGTCACTCACTCTGGAAATGCCTGCTGATTGGAGAAACTGATTGGAAATTAAGGCACCAATTTCAGAAAGCATCCATAATTCCAACCAGTAGTTCAAGAATTTGAATATTCTTCTGTTTCTTCCTTTTGAATGATGGACCTAACAGTGATATTCTACCAAAAGTGTTTCTTCAGAAACTGGCCAGCTAGTTATACTGACATTTTTACAACATCATTTTACTTCTGTGACAGGACTGAAGTAGAGGAATAGTATTTCTGTCACTTTCTACACCATACAAATTATTTTCAGAAGGAAAAAAAAGAAAATTAAAAAAAAATACATCTGATTGTTAATGGAAGTCCTCTAATTTCAGAAATATTAATCTTCATATACAGCATTGTATTTGTATTTTAAATGCTGCTATGTAATCCCAGCATTTTGCAGCTAAGTACGGTAGCTGTTTTTTCTTTTGCTCCTCATGTACAGATGACCTTCAACTGAGACACAAGCAGAAAACTGAATTTTTTATATACAGAAGCTCATGAACAAAAGGTCTTTTCTTGGTATCCTTTTTCACAGGACCTATGCATTTAAAATACTGCAGGCTTCATTTCATTTTATGCTGACTGGGGTGTTTACTATTGTCATGTTATTAACCTTGCTTTAAGAAGGATTTTATAACATCAGTATTAGAGTTTATTACTAGTCTTAGCTGTGATATACAGTTCATGGCCTTATTAAAGTATGTGTCCTGCCCTTGGAATTCCCTGGAATCAGGTAAATAATATAGAGGAGTGATGTAGAAAGAAAAAAAACAAAACACTTTTCTCATTTTGAACAGTCAAATAAAACCATGGGCATGTGGGTTTCCTTTAGTCTTATCCGTACCAAGAGACGTTTGATGAGGACTGGACTTCTCAGGAAATTAATAATAGGATACGAATACTTTCTAATTAAAATCTGGCCCATGAAGCTAGCAACTGACAACTATTACCTATTTTTTGTCCATTTTACATGAGTTTGTTGGTTTCAGGTCATTTTCCAGTGGATAATTCACCACATAACACCTCAGAGTTGCAACATTTCTCTTCTCCTTTTGGCCAGACAAGCTGAGAAACACAACAAACATGGAGAACATATTGGTTTTAGTTTGTATGTTATTCATTAAAGAAAAAAAGAGGAGAAACTTTCCAGAAGGCTACGGTCACAATTCTTGAGTGCATGTAATTTTTTTGACTGGTGTAGACACAAAACTTGAAAGAGTAGTTCTATTTGGACCTTGAGAAGCATACTGAGCAACAAGTCTGAGATGTTTCAAGATCTCTGTGAGATTTATAGATGATTCCTGGCTCTCTTCCTTGTCTCAAAGAGTACATAGTCAACAAGTTTTGTACCCAATGGCAGGCTACAGAGATACGTCTAAGATCAGGTCTTAATCCTGTCACCATAAAGTCCATCAGCTTTCTACATTCTTAATTTTGTGTACCAGCTTCTACTGCAGATACTAGAGTCTCTACATGCTATGCACTGTAGAAGAGTATTCAGTCTGATCAACACCATCTCTTTCCCATGTCTGCCTCTATGGTTTTGGCCCTACTCAGACAAACAATTTTCCTGCTATCTTCTCCAGGAAACATTCTTGTTTTGACTGTAGAGAAAACGTACTTCTGCAAACCGCTGAGGTTTACCTCTCTTGGATGTTTTCTAGCCTCATTTCTTTGAAATAACCATCTTACATGAAAATATTCCCATATATATTTTTAATACTGTCCCTTTAGTCTTAGGTTTTAATCCACTGCCTTTAATCTTTGTACAAAGCTGTAATAATATTATATAAAGGTCACATATGAATCCAAGTTACTCTAAGGAATCACATTCCTTAAGACTTGTTGTCTAGTTGAAGTCAAACATAGTATTTACAGAGCAGAGTGGTTGGGTTAGTGCTTTATTTAAGTGCTTTTCAGCCTGTAGCATCTGAACTTTACACACGTTTGCACTCTAGTTGAGAAGCATGAAATACATATCCTCTCCATTACCTGTAAGTCATGTTCAGCCTCATCCAGCTCTGGTGCAGTCCCCCCAGTCCACATTTTGAACACTTTGAGGCTCTTTTTGTAATTGCAATTGCTGTGAATATTAGTAAGCCACCCCAGATGCATTGTGAGGCATACATAAATTAGACAACTTATGTTATAAAAGGGTGTTGTTAGACACAATTTTTTTGGAACATTTACTGGAATGGAGGAGACTTCTTGACCATCTAGATCTGCCAAACCACTGAGGTTGGAGATATGTAGAGGAAGCCAAATAGCAAGCAAATTTAGCTTTATTACAGTGTCTCCTTCAATTTCACCACTAAAGAGGGCCACTTGTACCCCTTGTTTTCTACTTGTGAAAATGAATTATTCCCTATAATAATTGTAGTACGACCAGACAGAAACGAACCAAGAAAAATTAGCAAGTGTTAGCGAAGCCTCATCTAGTTCCCCTTTTTTTATAAAAGTGCCTGCTAGTGTCACTGTTGAGTGACAACATGCTGAATCTCTTGTTTTATTTTGCCTTCCTTTTGTCTTTGAAACACATGCAAAGTTACAGGTTAGGAAAATCTTTCCTTTAAAATAAAGGAAATCAGACTTTTGAAGATTCACAAGAAAAGAGCTCAGTCTGCATTTGAAACTAAAACCAAAAACTTTCCTTTGGATCTAGAATGCACAACTTTAAAGGGAAACTGTGACAATCATACATTTAGTGCTATTACGTGTTTTCTTCTGAAGAATCCCAATTAAAAACAAACAA
>VXAL01002917.1:245807-290195 GCA_013399475.1 Chauna torquata | reverse complement strand
AAAAAAAAAAAATCAGGAGCAGAATTGAGCCCTATCAGTGATCTAAGCCCCAGAACTTGCACAGATGAATTATGTGCTTGCATTTATGGTCTCCAAGAGGCCCCAGAGAAAGTACAGCTGCAAGGAATAAAGGTTGTCATGAAGTCAGAGGCCCTGCTCCATACCCTCCAAATACCATTGCACTGCAAAAATCTGAATTCCTTTTTGCTGCTCCATATTCTCTCCTTTACCCACCCCATCTCACCACTTCTGCACAACAAAATGTCACTAGAGGCTCATGTTAGAAAGTCTTGACTAGGTAATGGAATGACTGACTAGTTTTTTGACCATATTCTGTCCTGGTGTTGAAAAAATGTATTATGATTACTTTAGCCTTATGTGTTTTTACTGATTTTTTAACTTTTCTTGCCTTAATTAGTGCTAATTTGACCACAATACTAAATGAATTCTGTGTGTACATTTTAGGGCTCTTCAAAATCTCTCTCTGAAAGTAGCAAGTCAGGTCTTGGAACAAAACTTTCAAAAGGCATCTCTCTTAAAAGGCAGAAATAGAGAAAGGAACTGTTCCAGCATGACTTGGAGTACACACACTACTGAAAACTGAAACCAGAACTGTTACTGGTGGTTGCAGCTAATTCAGTACTTGGTGTTAGAAAATTACCAGAAAAAGAGAGTAGGTTTAATTACCTTAACACAGCTAGTTTCACCCTCCCCTCATCTTAGACCTGCACCCTCATTAAAAAATGAAATTGGTTTGTGTAACTTACAGAAGTTGTATTTTGTTGGGTTCCTTCAAAACCAAAAATATCAGCAGAATGAACATTCATCATTACTAGACCGCTCTCATTCTCATATTCTAGTTTTCAGCTGGCTTTTATATGTATATGTGGATGATCTTCACAAATATTCTGCTGAATATATACTAATAAATTGCTTTAGTATTTGCATACCATATGCTCACTAAGGGCTTAATTACACTTAGTTCCATAAACAAGTATTTTTAAAAAATTAACGTATGTCAGCTAATTATTTTTCCTGACTTACCTACTTTTTCATTTTGCTTCACTGTTAATTTATACACGACCTCTTTGTGGCCTTGTTTCATTTTCCAAAGAGTGGTAATAACTGAAGCTCTAATACCTCAAGCGTTTGGGCACATGCTTTAGTTTACCCACCTGAGCAGTCATCAAAGATTTCTATACACAAAATCAGGAAAGTTACACATGAGCATAAATTGTTCCAAGTTTAATGCTGAAATATACCCATATAGTATACATACTGCATAAACTACACACTGCAAAAACTTGAGCTTGACCAGAAAAAAAACCTCCACTGTTGCAATCTCAAATTACATGTCTAGTAGGACTGACAGAGGTACATCACTCATCCTCCTTTCACACTCTACAAGATCTTTTAGAACATGTTCTGAAGTAGTCATAAGGGTCCATACTAAATGCACAAATGCACGCTTCATGTGCTCCAAAATATTGATTGGAAGATAAAACTTGATATACATATAGTTGCTCACCAGGATATGAGAGTGTCCCTGACTAGAAGTTTGTACCAAACAGTCAACCTCATCAGGTCCTCAAGACATGCACATATTGCAGATTCACTCATATGGTTCACTAAGCATACTGAAAAGTATCATTTCAGATAATACATTTCCTCTAAAAGTCATGGCACTGGGACTCATGGGACTTTCACAGAGAACTTAAGAACAAGTAAGATTAATACATTTTGTATTTTTTTAATTATACCGAGGAATGATAGTTCATGTGAAATTTCTGTCTGATCTAATATACAAAAATTTCACAGGGAGTAGAGTTCTCACACTGAAAGTTGCAACAAGAACAGGCCAACTAACAAAGATAGCATTTTTACAATATCAAGATCCCCATATTGTCCAACAGGTACATCACAACACTGAAATTTAGGGATATGCTTGCAGCTTGCATAGAAGCATCTTGGAAAACCCAGGAACATGTTTCTCAAAACAGCTTAGATTTCAGCACAGACTGCCTGAGTCCACCCAAAATTCTTCATAAACACTTGCCAACTGAAATCCATATAAAATATGAAGGTATCTTGGCTTTAGTTATCTGAGCTTTAAACTCGTGTACCTGTATCATTAGTACCAGTGCAGATTACCCTCTCTTAGCATCATTGTATTGGGTTTATGTAGCAAGGTTTTGGTAGTGGAGGGACTGCAAGGGTGGCCTCTGTGAGAAAAGCCCAGAAACTGCCCCATGTCAGATAAAAGCCAGTTCCCGCCTGTTCCAAAGGGACCTGCCACTGGCCAGAGCTGAGCCAGGGAGCGACGCTGGTTGTGCCTCTGGGAGAGTAGATTTAAGAAAGAGAAAAACTGGTGTGCAGCAGCAGCTGGGAGAGTGGAGTGAGAAAAAGTAGAGAGAAACAATCCCGCAGACATCAAGGTCAGTGGAGGAAGGAAGGTACTCCAGGGCCGGAGCAGAAGTTCCCCTGCAGCCCGTGGTGAGGACCATGGTGGAGCAGGCTGTCCCCCTGCAGCCCATGGTGTACCACGGCGGAGCAGATCTCCATGTTGCAGCCTGTGGTGGAGCCCATGGTGGAGAAGATGGATGTGATCTGAAGGAGGCTGCAGCCCATGGAGAGGAGCCCAGGCAGGAGCAGGTGATCCGGTGGGAGCTGCCACCCGTGGGGGACCCGTGCTGGAGCAGTTTGCTCCTGAAGGATGGACCCCGTGGTACGGACCCATATTGGAGCAGCTCTTGAAGAGCTGCAGCCTGTGGGAAGCCCACGCAGGACCCGTTCGGGAAGGACGGCATCCCATGGGAGGGACCCCACGCTGGAGCAGGGGCAGAGAGTGACCACGAAGTAGCAGTGGAGACGAAGCGATATGGGCTGAGCGCAGCCCCCATTCCCCGTTCCCTTGCACCGCTCGGGGGGAGGAGGTAGAAGAGGGCGCATGGGGTGAAGGTGTTTTTAGTTTGCTGTTAGTTTCTCACTGCTCTAGTCTGTTGGTAATAGGTAATAAATTATATTAATCTCCCTACGTTGAGTCTGTTTCACCTGTGACAGTAATTGGTGAACAACCTTCTTGTTCTTATCTCAACCCTAGAGCCAGTTTTCATCGTATTTTCTCCCCTTCTTCCTTTGAAGAGGGGGAGTGAGAGAGCGGTTGTGGTGTTTAGATGCCCATCAGGGTGAAACCACCACAATCATGCAAGTACATTGCTGACAAATCCAGAAAACCTAAGCAAGCAGGTTGGAAGAAGCTTATGTAGGTATCTAGGCCAACTCCTTATCCAAGATCGTACCTACTGCGGCTATTCCTGCCTCATCTGTTTTTAAGTGACCCCATGTAAGGCAAAAGGACAGTATTTTACTGGGGTGGATAAGGACGCATGCTGCTTGTGAAATACATAAAGCTTATGTTTTCATCATTGATAAAGGCAAGACATTAAGAATGGCACCTAATGGAAGTCCAATGGACACCTGGAATAGGCAGCCTGTGGATAGATGAAGATCTCCCAGGACAGGTTAGACAAACTGTGACAACCCACATTGATAGGACTCACTGTCTCATTGCAGAGAAGGGAATAGGAGCGTTTGTCAAGATCTAGCTTTTATAAAGGTCTGTGCAAACAACATAATCTTTTCCAGTGCTTCTTGACTGTCATGCTGAAAAAGAAGAAGGATGTTCTGAAACATACTTACTGCAGTATAAATCCATTTTTTTTCTCGTCCCACCCACCAGGATAGCAAACTGTCCTTTTCTCTTTCCAGCAGCCTTTTGCTTACCTCATCTTATTACTTTTCTTCCATCTTTGCTCCTTCAGTTTAACTAACCTTGATTGCTTCAGCCTTCTCCCTTTCAGCTTGTTTTCTCACCTTCTTGTTCTTGTTACTGTCCTTTGCACTTACTGTAATTGCCCTTCACCTTTCTTCATTGCAGTGTCCAAAACTGGTCACAATGCTCAGGACCTCATGCATTCCCAAAGTAAAAGAATAATATCATGCATCTTGCAGTCATAATGCTGTTTGCCTTCTCTCAATATGGTTCTTGCAGATGCATGACTCTGTCACCTCATGTTATAGTTTCAGTCTGTGTCTACAGAGAACATAAAGTATTTAGCTTTTTGCCAAGTTTATTCAATTTCCAATTTGTAAAAAAGAAGGGAAGCTTAACAGGCAAAGAAGTTTAAGGTGCTGCAAAAGGTAGGCAGTATGGGAAGAACGATGTCGGTGATATTGTGATAAGGAACAAGGAACAGGAAGGCACTGAAATGAGCAGAGGGGAGAGAAGAAGATAAAGATAAGATATTTGAATTTCTGCTTTCTGCCAGGTAGAGCACAGGATATGCAAAGCTAGTTGCAGGTCTCACATTATGGAGTCTATTCAGTGTTACTGAACCTACTGAAGTTAAGCAAAGCTTTACAGTGGTAAGAAATACACTTACCCAAAGGATGCCCACCAGTGGAGAAATGCAGGGGACAGAGATTTTAGCTGTTGGGCTTCTCATTGGTGCCTGTAGGAAGGTGGTGTTGGGATTGGCCAAAAGCTAGGGACTGACTGCCTTACACTGCTGCCTCTACACTGTCAATGAGAAGAGACATTCTGGTTCCCTTTTCCCAAGACAGGCCAGAACACCTCCATGTAAATTTAAGGCAAATCCTATTACACATTAACAAGTCCAAACATTTCTGGGCTCAGTGAAGCACCTCTAATGGATTCTCTCACTCAAGTCCAGGACTACTTTACATAACACTGCTGGAACAGCTCAGTTAGGCAAAATTCCCTAGGAGAAGCCCACGCAAGAGGAGAACTCCATACAAGTGCAGTGAAAGGCTGCAGCAGCAATATTAGGCATGCTTAGAAAGAGATGAGAAGTGTGAGAGGCCTGGCAAAAGTAGGAGAAAGCCGAACCAAAGTACAAAACAAACTGGTTTGTTAACACCTGAGTGAATCTCCTTCAGCAGCAAAACTAATTATAAATAAGCAGAAATGATGCCTGAAGATCTTGCAGCCCAGAAATGACTGCAGAGCTAAGGGATTTTGCAGTGTTTCAAGCGAATAGTGCTTACAAACTTTCCAGGGACAGACGGAGAGCATCTGTATTTTGCTGCTTTCCTACAGAGTGCGCAGAGAGCAGCAGAGGCAGAGAATTGTTCCCAGCAATGCAATAACGATGCTTTGCTGAAATTTCTGCAAAACAACATATTTCACTTGGGACTCTATTTAAGGAGCCTTTTCACTTGCAGAAATAACCTGAGTGCAATAAAATATGAGTCCAGTTTGTAAACACAGAGACACTCTAGATGGAATTTGAAGGTTTAAAGTACAGGCTCTGCTTACACCAGTCTCAGTGCAATCTTTAAAGAGCCTCCCTCATAGCCAGGCAGGATTTGTTTGCTATCCAGAGTAAAAGCAGCACCGTTCCAGGAGTCTGCAGCACAGGCAAAGAGAAGGTGCCTTAGCACATTTCTACTGAAAGTTCAGCAAGGTTATGACCCTATCATCAATACACTATTGTATCATCGATGGGTTCTCTGGGCTGTGCAGAGCTGTTTCCATGTACCAAGGGAGTATGTGCAGGCTACTTCATGAGGTGACACTACCTTGCACATGTCAGTGAGGACATGTCTACGGTTATACTTTAAAGTATGAAGCATTTCACATTTAATCAGTTTAGATTTCAAATTTCTACATCAGCACATTGACTATATTATTTTTTGCATGTGCTGAGTAAGTTTGGTTGAAGAATCAAAGAATTGGAGACACTGACATGGAGTCTTACAAGGCACCTTATACATAACCCAGTCTGAATCATCTCCATATTTGAACCTCCCCTGGGAGGACTGACATGTTAAAGAAGGTACATAAACTACCCCAGCCCAATAAGCTGAGGCAAAATCTCATGTTCTGACCTTCTTAGCACAGGACTGGCAAGCAAGACTAACAACAAGTCACAAAGAGACATAGCGGCACCTCAGTGAAACACCTCACGCAAGAGCTCACAATAAGTGCAGGGTGTACCGTGTTTCATACTAGAGCTGTGTTTTAATTCTCTCCATACGACGTTTATGGACACTGAGCACCAAACTCTGGACTCTGAATAGTACTTCACGAGCCCAGCAGCAGCACAGGTGCTGCAGAGCCTTTTCTAGAGTAAGTCACTATTGACTGCCTGCATGCCTGTGGTCTGATAATAGTTGGGCAGGGATTATCCAGGACTGTCTGGGCATGTACAGTGATAGTTAGCTAGAATCTGAGTGCCCACCCTTTTTCCAGTTTTANAGCTTTTTTTTTTTTTTTTTTTTTTTTTTTCCCCACAGACAATTTTAATTTTCTTTCTTTTGAAAATGAGAATCTTCCCTTTCTGAAATATCAGGCCTTTCCTTTTGCTTCATTCGGTCAAAAGAAACATACAGATTTCCAAATGGAAAAGTTTCATTTAGACACATTTCAGTATTGAACTGCATTTTTTCATGTCCCAGAGAACTGGGAGCAAGTAACCCCCCTCCTACTTTGTGGGCTGGGGCAGATTAAGTCCCTCCTGTGGCTGTTATGCTGCAGCCTGACAGGCATCAGAAGGCACAAGTGAGATGCCTGAACTGCAACTTCCATGAAGCACTGAGGCAGCTGAATCAGGCATACAATTACTGGTACCTGCCCCCAAAGAATACTATTTGATCTGACTTGACAAATGAAGTCAACACAACCTAAAATGGAATATTCTTATTCCAGTGGAAATTTTTAATTTTCAGATAGAAGGATCTGCCTATTTTTAAGATGAAGTCAGAAGCAAAATTTTGGACAAAAACTTTTCCCATCCCTGAGCTTATCAGAAATTTTTCATACCTGTTTGCCATGCAACAAAAGCAAGCTTTCCTGATTTTGTCTGTTACTACTACCATTAAGAATCAACAATGGGCAACCATTCTGCTAGCAGTCTACAATGCCATTTATCCTCTTTCATCTGTGAAATAGACACACAGTCCACAATTTCCATGAATTGGGTTGTTTAACACATGTAGATTGCTGGGTTGATGTCAAAATTAGCTTGCTGTTCTGAGGTCTTTCTAGAAATGTGACTAAGTTCTCTAGTTGTTTGTTTTCAGCCACATTCAGAAAATTGATGTGTACTTCCTGAACATCTTATTGAATTCCAGATGTTGACCTTATGTCACTAAAAGTACTGTTCTCAGTCCTCCTAAACCACTGAATCTGTGGAAATAAATTCATGAGATTTTCATCTACATGTATGCACTGTGCAGGTACTTAAATTCATGCCCTACTAAAGATTTGTTAATTCACTCTCTTTTTTTGTTGGTATTATACTTAAAATACTTACTTGATAGAGATCTGCTTTATCAGGAATCTGGTTTTGCTTTCATCCAGAAAAAAAAGGTGTATTTCTTTTATTCCCCCACCAAGACTGAAGCTTGGGATGGCTCTCCTGTTATGCATTCTTTCATAAACTCTTTTCTCTCATCCTTGCAAACAGTTCTAACCCTTTCTATATTTCCTTCGACTGCATGGCATCTACACTCCAATCCACAGAACAGAATGTAAGTCTTCACTTCTTTAGTCATCAGCAAAAGAGAAGGCAAAGAACAGCAGCAAAGAAAAGCCAGAATAAATGAATAGAGTGTTTCGTGGATATATAATTTTCTATTCATTACCATCTCCCAAAATGATCCCCAGATATGGAGAGGGCAGTGAGCCTGAACAAAGCTGCAATCTGCCACTCTATGCATTAAAGTTCTAATAAAATTACTCAAAATTTGATGAAGAGCATAAGAAAAGCTTGAAACAGGAGAAAAGGATGCGTATAAAATAAATCAACACTTAATGGAAGAAATAAAACCTTTAAGCCCCAGAGAGTTTATTTGGGGTAGAAGGAGAGAGGTGAGAAAGGAAGAGAACAAAAAATAAATAAAAGAGTGTGAGAGGGGAGGAAAATGGTGCTCTGCCTTCACTGGGAATATTTAAATGCCTCACAAGATGAGCAGAGCATTAGGATATGAAAACCTAAAGGGCAGTATAATCCCAAAGAGGAGGACTAGTTTCAAAAGAAGGTTTATTAAAACTTAACTTGCTTTGCATAATGTCAAAAAAAGAAATACAGTGAAACTCTAACCTTTTTTTCCTTTTCAACTTTCAGTTCCTTTCCACTCTTTTTTCCTCTATGATCGTTTTCCCTACCCTGTAGCTTTACTCCTGCTTTCTGTTTATAACCTTTAGAATACTTTCATGAGCATATGCTATAATTCTCTTCCCTTTTCTTTATCTCCTTGTTCCTACAAGCTGGCTTGAATAAAGAAGTCATTATCAGCAAGCCCACAATGGGTCCAGACATCCACATTCAAGATGTTGTATAGATGATATATTGATCAGTCCTCAATGAGTAATAGCGTTCTAATGAAAAGAGCTTACAGAAGTTAATGTATCTGCTCATGCAAACCACAAATGAAGCATTCTGTGGCACAAAGGGTCTGGCCCTCTGAATTATAATTACTCCCTACAACAATAAAAGTCAGGAGTGGTTTTATTTATTTACCGCAATCAATGATAGTCTGTGGGCTACACATTGAAAATTCGTTTTACAAACTAGTACCCAGACTGTTTGCTTTTTCTGTGTCCATTGGGAATTAACCCCTCAACTGCCATTGACAATTCAGAGGTAGACATCCCTACAGAAATGAAAAGACTGCGGTTTGTTCCAGTGTTGTTCAGGTTAAGAAATGCAACTACAAGCATTCAGAGAGGAGTTGCCACATATGACTGCTTGCAGTAGAGACAGCATATATTAAAACAGGGTGAGTATATAAAGACAAAGACTTTCTGTCCTACATGAGCTACTTTGGGAGTCCCTGGTTTGAAAACTGCACCACAACACTGTGTCATGCAACTTTCCACAGTCTGATGACAGTGTTTTTAATGATTTACAGCCTCCTTTTCTGTCCTCAAAGCAGTGTACAGTAGAATACATGTAATCTGTGGTACCATATAGAGTATACAGCCAAAGAGAACAAAAGGACAACCATTTCTCTTGTTAATTAAATTGCAGGAAAAAATAAAATTAAAATTCTGTTGCCATCTATGCTAAAGCAGAATAATCCTGTCACAGTACTTCAGTAGAATAGCAAAGATTAAATCCACACGAAAACTCCTCCTTGCAATGATCAGTGAGCTCCATGAGCATGTGGAGCAAACAATTCCTTTCACAAGTGAACAGGGCTCAAGATACCAGACCAGCATCGAGGGCAGCAGGATAGAAACCACTGGGGAGAATAAGCCAAAACTGACCATAAGCAATGCTGTTAAAGTATATTACATAATATACCCAGCAGTAGAACAAACAAAACATAAAAAATAAGCAGGATCTTCTAAATACAAAAAGAGAGAGCACAAAGTAGATGTGGAAATTTTAGAGGCAATTCAGCTTCAGAACAGAGCATGTGCATGCAGTCCATGAGAAAGTGAAATTTCCAGAGAATGTATGCATTTAAATGCAAAGTTGTTTTGAAAGAAAACATCAGAACCCTTCTCTTTTTCTTTGGCCTTCTATGACCTTTTTTTCCTATAAAAGAAAACAATAGATTTTTAATTGCCACAGAATTTGTCAATTTTGAAAAAAGTTTCCAACAGAAAATAAAATTGGGGAAATTTTCAGCTGTGTCTATTTCTAAACATAAAAAGCAGTATTTGACTTATTTAAGTCAAATAAAAGCTCTTATTTTGAGCTTTTTTTCAGGGAAGAGCTGAAAATGGAGAAATTCTGTGAGTTATTTGTTATAAACTAGTTCTCCAATTGTGTCTTTAATGAAAATATGTAGAAAATGGGAAAGATTCCTAATTTATATTGTCCTTGATTGCCTTTACATTTTGATTACATCTGTACTTATAATATCTGTCCTTCAGATATTGCTAAACATAAGAGAATACTTTTTACAAATAATAATGAGGTAACATTACATAATAAACCATAGAATTTTCCTGTGTTTCATTGACCTGAACATTTTTTTCCTGTGTTACATAAAAAATTAATTAATTAATTAATTAAAGCAAAGTATTGGTTAAAGCATGAAAATTGCTTTGGAACAGAAAAGCTATAAGTATGAAAAGCTCATTGAAAAAAAAAAAGGCAAGGCAAGGCAAGCAAGGCGAGGCGAGGCGAGGCAAGGCGAGGCGAGGCGAGGCAAGGCAAGGCAAGGAAAGGAAAGGCAAGGAAAGGCAAGGCAAGGCAAGGAAAGGAAAGGAAAGGAAAAAAAATAAAAGACAAAGAGAAAAAAAAAATGAAGGGGACTCTAGAGGTCTCTTCCAACTTCAACCTTCTGTGATTCTGTGAATTTGGGAATATTAGGAATTAATAAGGAAAATAAAATATAATTATGCTGCTTTATAAACGATGTGTTGCATCTTAAATACTAATCTCTCCGCCTCTCTAAGCCAGATGCTAGGAAACACAGAGAGAAAGCCAATGTGGTAGATCAAAGGTGAGAAACAGCTTCCCTTTGAAGAACAGCTAAAAGAAAGGACTGGTCAGTCTGGAAAAGAGATGTCAGAGTTGGAATAAGGGAATAATACAAGTACATAGAATCCAAGTGTGCCTCATAGAAGATAAAAACAGAATATTTTTTCACTGTTTTTCTCAATACTAGATCTAGGAGACATCGAGTGTGACTAGTAAGTTGAAAACAAACAAAAAGACATGCTTTTCCACACAACACTGTTGCTTTTTGACTCAGGATGCTACGGATGTTGGAAGTTCGTGTGATTTCAAGAGGCGATCACGCAAACTTCACGTAAGAGAACTCCTTCAACATATTTATTTCAAGAAACCCTAAAACACAAATGACTCAAAATCGGAAAACATTCTTTGGATATTATCATTCAGTGATATTTTTACACATTTATTCTAGCTTTTGAGACTGGCCAATGCCAGCTGAGGTTAGCCATAACCTGGGGCACTGAGCTAGGTACACTGATTATGTTAAAATCAACCACTGATCCATAAAACCAAGCATTTTTTAAGCAACCAACCAATCTGCAAAGAAGTAAATTAAAAGGGGATCTTTTCCAATGCTTGCACTGTAACTCAGATCAACAAATGACCATGTGATGGAAACTTTGTCTGATGTAAAGCCTCATTTCCTGACAGAGGGTTATAACATTGAATTTGCTCACACACATCCATCTGTTTTCTTTGTCCCTTATATTTCTTATTCTTCTTAATGTTAAACTGCACAGACTTGTAGTTTCACTGGCTTGCAGCACCTACTATGCCAAAGAAACAAAGAGCTTCCTTCATGAGGTGCCAGAATGATATGCAGCTAGCTTTTAATTGGTATGGGAGGCCTTTGAAGAGGAGAAGTGAAGGCTCCAGAATTTCTGTCAGAAAAACAAATTACCTTCCAAGGGTCCAGGGCTAAAATCTGCACTGATTGGAAAATAAAGCTAACATCTCTTGAATCCTGAATAATCTAGGTTCTGAATTAATTATATCTTTCCAAAGCTTAGCCATAAATAGGAGTCATCATCTTTTTTTTTCCTTTCTTGTCTGTTCCCTGCTGTGTGTGTACATGTGTCCTTCTTAAGTCTTGGTAAATCTCTCTGATTAAGAGTAGGATTAATATGGAAGAATTAAACTTTTAAGATCAAAAAGAAAAGGCATTTAACTTTTACCAACAAGAAATTGTTACTAACTAGCATTCTTTGAGTGAAAGATAGGCTCCCTTGGTACAAAGAACAGTTTAACTGAAAACATGAGGTTTTTTTTTTTCCCCATAAACAATCTTCAAAAGGAAATGTTGTATTTTTACATTTATTTCCACTTTAATCCCAACCCTTCCCTGCCTCAACTGATGCCTTCTTGTATAGAATAAAATTTTAAATGGCTGTTCAGTGTTATTTCCATTCATCATGCAGGCCCTGTATGAAAAGTGATAGATGAGAAATTAAACTTAAAAAAAAAATCCATTGCACTATTTGCCCTGTACTCTTTTTTATTTTTTCGGACCACAAAACATACTGCAAAATAGATTTTGAATTGTATTAGATCAAAAAATCATATTCTTCCTTGGTACTTACCAACAAAAAGAGAGAAAGAGAGAAAGAGAGAGAGAGAAAGAGAGAAAGAGAGAAAGAGAGGAAGAAAGGAAGAAAGGAAGAAAGGAAGAAAGAGAAAGAGATAAAAGGGAGAAAGGAAGGAAGGAAGGAAGGAAAGAAGGAAGGAAGGAAGGAAGGAAGGAAGGAAGGAAGAAAGGAAGAAAGGAAGAAAGGAAGAAAGAAAGGAAAGAAAGAAAGGAAGAAAGGAAGAAAAGAAGAAAAAAAGAAAGGAAGAAAGAAAGAAAGAAAGAAAGAAAGAAAGAAAGAAAGAAAGAAAGAAAGAAAGAAAGAAAGAAAAAGAAAGAAAGGAAGAAAGAAAGAAAGAAAGAAAAAGAAAGAAAGAAAGGAAGAAAGGAAGGAAGAAAGAAAGAAAGTCAATCTACTAATAACATTTTAATATTTTTACGGGTTATTATTTTTTATAGCTAGATGGTTTAACTGACACTGGGAGACCATTTTTCATATAAATTTTTTAAAAACGTATTTACATTCTATGTACAATGATAGGTAGGCGCAAAAGAGTGAAACATATAAGTGCTATATAGAGAGTTGATGCAACCTTACCTTAGGTTTTTAAATATTTTCAGCAGGTTTATTGACTTCACTGGCATTGCCCTGAAATTCCTGCTCCATAATAAAAGTCAGAATGAAAGTATTACAAATAAAAACATCTCTACTTCTCTTTAAATATTACAGTGTAAAGGCTTAGCATTTTTAAACTTTACAATTCTGAAAAGTAAACTTCCAGTAAATATATTTTTTATTCTTGTTTGCATCTTTATGATTCCATATGACAGTAAGTTTTTCCATTTCTTCCTGTAATTTGGAAGGAAATGTGTATGCTACAAGATAGGCAAAGGTTGCTGTACACTATAAGCTGAGAGAGCACCACCTAGATTTCAGAAGCCACAAGGTTCACTTCTCAGCTATTGCTGTGACAACAGTGCCAGAAGCTGGGGTAATCTCTGTGTTTCTTCTATATTTTTACACGAAAATTTCCCTTCTGAATATGCTGTCACATATCCACACTGATATCAGCAAGTTGATTTGAGAATTTCATTCAGTTGAGGGAGAATGATATTGGGAAGGAATTGTGAAATATGTGTAAAGTTTAAGCAAGGTCTTCCATAAGAGCCCAGATTTAATTTGGATATGGAAAGGGAACAAATGGAAGTTATAGTCAACCTGACTTTTAGACTTCAAGTCTAAGGTCTTCAACTGAATTGCATTAGACTTGAATTAGGAAATTAAAACAAACAGGAAAAGACACTTCACCCATACCAATAATGAGAGAATAGGAAATAAACAGAGACTGTACATGGAAAGAGTAGGACAGAGATTAAAAAGACCATAGCAAAACTAAGTAAATATATTCAAAATAGAGGGAAGAGGAGCATAAGATTAATTTTGTTTCAGGATGTCCCAGGAACAATTAATGGATAAAAGTATAGCAGAAATGTTGAGTCAATCATTCTTCTGGTTTCTGAGCACCCAATGAATGTTTACAAAGCAGATTACTTAGATTATTAAGAATATATAATGAATTTGTTATCCAAGATTTTACAGATGCAATACTGATATGTAGAACAAAAATTTGCTTCCTATTTTAGGAAATATTTTCATTTTTCTGCATTCTTTGGTTGTTTCCAGGATAAGAAATGAAAAATTAGAATCTTGTGGTATGTTTGTTCTGCTACTGTTCACTAGCACTCCTAAGAACATCTCAATACTATAAATAATCACTGTTGCCTACTATTCCAGGCAACTACATTTTTATAATTCAATTTTTAAATTTACCTAAATCCAGCTTGAAAGCAGTTTGGTCTCCTACCTCCTTTCCTTCTGATTGCAACTCTGTTCCAAGTCTTCACTCTTCTGATATCTATAGACCTACTTTCTAGCTTAAATGACTTTACACCCATTTTTTCTTCAGCCAGGTTTGCCCTTCAGTTTTCCTACCTCTCTGATGTTTATTCCTACACAATATTTATAAATAGAAATTTTGTTTCTTCTTATCATTTATTTTTGATACTACGCAAGCTGGGCTCTTTTATTCTCCCATAATAAATCAAATCTTCACTTCCCGAATCATTCCAGAATATCTAATTTCCACACATAAGTTTGAATTCATCTTGCCTCTAGATAAGTTACCAAAATTTGCAGTGCATTCTACAGGAGGTCACAGCAGAGACTTTGTACAATGATTTCCCCAGTGGCGAAGCATCTCTCAAGGCTTTCAGGCTTGTCAGACTCTCTGGGTGAGATGCATCTGACCTCTTTACAACTGGACATTGCCGGTTGTATTTACAGTCAGTGGAAGGAAACAGATACTTTTAGGGACCTTTCCACATAGGAGATGATGACTGAAGAACCATAGCACAAAGGTAACTGACCCTAACCGCTGTCTGTAAGCAAATTTTTTGCTCAGATGTAGTTACCTAGCTTCAAGCAAGACAAATCTATTCCCTTACTTCTGGGGACATGAGTCTTTCTGAGGAAACCCAAGCTGTCCCAACCTATTGGAATACAGTCATTGAAAGGACAGCAGTATAACTCTGAACCTGGACAATAACTCTGGACATCCTTCCAGAGGAAGGATGTCCCCCTGTCTTTTTTAAAGACAGCCATGGCACTAACATAAAATGACATGAAAAAGTCCCTATTCCTAGAGTACAAGAACAAAAGGAATGGCCCACTATTCCCTTTTTCAGGTTTCTCCTCTCAGTATTTTGGTCTTTCTCTCTACTGGGGATATCTCCTCTGTATGTGTTTTCAACAGATTTCATTAACACGCGCCGTCAAAGGCATTAATATCAATACTATATAGCCTGAGTCCATAAACCATTCTTTCTGAGAGCAAGAGTAATTTTCCTCTGTGTTCCTCTGTCTGATAGCTCCCCTATAGTGCATTTGCTGTAGTTTCCAATGTAACAGACTCCTTATTCATCCAACAGTTCTTGTACTAATGCTTTCTATTTTATTTTACCTATTTTTCCCTACAGCACCACACCTAGCAATTTACTTAAGATGCACATCTACTGTATTATCAAATAAGTCATCCTGTAAAGAAAGGCATCAGGTAAACCTGAAATGGCTATCAGGGTTTATTTCATTTTACATGTAACTTCTTGTCTAGCTATTTTTGTCTTTCAGATGTGTTCACAAAACTTATATGCTACTGCCTTCTGATTAAGGAGCTCCTGGCTGCTCGTATCACCTGCCACATCTCAAGCATAAGTAGTTCATTTTCTCCAGTCGTTCCATTCTTAAGATTGTAATTGTAATAAGATTTACTGTTTCCTTGTCACATGCTAAGAGCCACAAGAAATACAGTAAAAAAAAAAAAAAACATTATTGTCATACTTGTTTATCCTGAACTTCCTTTGAGAATTTTGGCACACCACAAGTCCTCTCAGATACACTGTTTGGAGACATCCTTGACGTATGAATTGGTTCAGATCTAGAGAGCTGGACAGGCTCAAAAGTGTTGGTAAGCAAGCAATGGCTTCCAGGTTTAAAACCTTGGCTCAAGGAGCCACAGCAAAAGAGTTCTGAAACATCTGAACTGTTTTCCTTCTCCATATTCTCAGCAGATTAATAGAAAGGTGGGGGCCAAGGCACCCTGGGAATGTAGCCATTCTAGTAACACTAGTAACAAAATGTTTGCTTTTTTAAAGGTTTTATTTCACATTTTTTATTTTCTCTTTCACTAGAATGGTCGAATCTCCTTTTTTTCTTTCTTTTTTTTTTCCTGAAATAAAATGAAAGTAAATGAAAACCCTGTATTATATTTACTTTATTATTGAAATGCTTTAGAATACTTTACAACACTCTGTTTTTACTTTAGAAAAAAATTGAGTACATCTTTATCTGAAGTAGCTTTCCTATCACTAATTAAAATCTGCATCTTCAATTGAGATTTTTTATTAATGATGGAGAAACTGATTTTCCATAATTCTGTACACTGTTGTGTGAAGAGCAATTCAAATTAGAATATTTTCTCTTTCTATATATTTTACTTACAAGAAAAATAATACTTTTAATATGTATACTTAATAGGAATCTTAAATCTTTATGCCTAGCATTTCCGTTGTATTTTTGATGGATAACTTTAGTGTAAAAATATCTGTATTGCTAGTATAAGCACAATGACTTTGTTCTTTGCTATACAGCAGTGAACCGAAGTATGGATTATAAACCTTTCACACACTTTGAGTGGGCCTTTAGAAGTCAGTAGTGGAAAATACCCCACACACAGGGAGAAAAAGAATTTGACAGTTCTCTGCAGCTACTGCTTATATTGTGTAACTATAGCTTGTGTGTTTCACCAGGTTGCTTTTAATGCACTAGCTAACAGCTCAGTTAGACGTCCATTCATTCTCTCAGTACTAGAAGTGGAGCACAAGAGTATGTAATGTTTCAGGGATGTTAGCACATCCTTTTTTTTTAATTGAGTGCTCATATGTAAACAATTCACTGTGAGCAAATCACTCACCCCTTTCTCTCTCAGAAGTTTTCCTCATGTTGGACATTTCTATGTGCACACATCAAAATAAAATAAAAATAAAAATAATTCATTATAACAGAATGACCTACAGAACAAAAAGTGCAGTGGGCACCCAGTGAGCATCTGAAATTTGGGATATCAGCTGGGGAAAATTTCCCAAGCACCACAGAAGCCAGAGAGATTAGGATAATTTACTTGAGCTAAGGATATGCCTTTTTGTATGGTCTTCTAAGTAACAAATCCTACTCCACTAGATGGCTTTTACAAAAGGGAGCATAGCCTGAATAAGTCAATACAAGCATGATTTCTTCAGGAGACAAGTGCAAAACAATTTAAAGTGAATAAAAGAGGAGACAAAAATACATAGAAATTTTAACGAATTTTCTTATCCTCTAAAGGAAGGACTTTGAGCATTAAATATAGCTCTGCAGTTTCACATTGTAAAATGTTATATCCTCTCTGTGAGTAATAAAACAAGGAATAACATACAAGAACTGCATTGTTGTGTAAAACATATGTTCAAATGTTTATTTTAGTACTCTTCATGCATGTTTTTGTGCATAAATATAGTGGTTAGTCAACCACTTTTGAAATAAGTATCATGTGTTTCTTCATGCACAAATACATTCAATACTGATAAAGATCACTGTTAGCAGTCACATCTCTGTGCTTCCTGAACAATTTCCTTTACTAGTTAATACAAAATATGTTCATATAATTTTCTTTAAAACTTGAGCCCAAAAGGTTTTTTTTGGTTGGTTCTTTGATTCTGATTTTACTGCTAAGTGCTGGCCAATTACAATAGCAAATTACGCATCTAGTTCAGATACACTTTAGAAAACATTAGTAGAAGCAGCATCAAGTTCTTACCTACCTATACCTAATAAAAATTGTTGTAAAATCCCTACTTTGCAAGCCTGTCTCTCTTTAAAGAAGACGAGTGAATTAAAAGCAAATAGTTAAAATAAACAAGGAAAAGTCAGCGGAAAAAAATAAGGCAAGAAAAAAGGAATAAAAAAATAAATTCATAGGAACAGAAGGAGAATGTGATGGGAAGCTCAAATGTAGAAACAGCAGCAGTATGAAGGTTGTTATACTTCATTCTGATATAATAGTTATGCAAAGTACGATACACATTTGCTTTCCTGTAATAAAACAAAGCAAGTGGTGTCTCTGTAGTTACTTTGAAATGGATTTTTTCCAGGTTTGAACTACTCAGCCCTTTAATATAAGCAAATCTAGCTTGTCAAAAACATGGATCAGAAAGGAACATATTTTTTGAACTGAAACTGAATTAAATATAGTGGATCTGTCCCTTTAATCACGGTTATTTTCCAGACCCATTTCTTTTATTCTTTGCACTTGCTATACGCAAACCATAAGCTATGTTATCTCTATTGCAGAGGAGATCCTCCTATCTGCCGAGGACAGGAAGGAAGGGATGCTGTTGTGATGCCTCCTTTCTACGTATCTGATGTTACCAGTAAGAGTAAAAACGCAGTCCTAAAATGAAGTAATCCAGAATGACAAAGTGTCCTCTGAAAAATGTTACAGCAAATAATAGCATTGAGTCAACATGTATTTTCATCAGATACTTCAAATCATTGGTTAGTACTATCGTTCCTTTTATGTCTGCTTGAATATTTGTCCTCTTCTCCAAGCCAGTGATCATCTTTTTTATCTCGAGCCTTCAAAATACATGGAAATATCAGATCAAATTATTTTGCACGTTTCCATCTTACATTTATGTATATATACAGAATTTACCTTTATTACCACTTGCCTGGAAAGGTTCTGAGTGCAACAAGACTTCTAGCCAACCAGGGATTCAAAATAGCACCAGAAATGAGCTTAATGAGGTATATAAGACATTCATCTTCCCTTAAGGAGGGTCATATCCATGTAAAAAAAAATGGTAACATCTTACTGCAATATTTGGGAGCCTCCTCAGTCCATTTCTTGTTTGATTTATAAGTAACTGACTCACGGTCATCTGTCACACACCATCTTCTCGCCAGTCATCCTCTGCAAGGGTGGTCTCTTATGATCCTTTTCATATGTACTAACTATTTCAAGGTCTTTCCCATCCCTATGCCTGATACGATCAAAGTACATATGCTTGTGCTGTATTCCCATCTTGGTAACATATAATTTCTCTTCTTTTCGATACAGGAAATATGTAGGTCTTCACCAGCACCATTTTTAACAGTCCCCCATAGCCTCTGTAAGAGCAGTATGCATTTTTCATGATTTTATATCCAGGAGAACAGTCTATGAAAGAATTACATTTTGCACTAAACTTTCATACATTTTTAGACTCCATCTTTCCACAACCTTTTGTGAATGAATGAGTGTTTGAGTGAGTGAGCCATTCCAAATCTCATTTTAATTTCTTTGGAATATCCCTGTTTTTCAACACACTTGATTTGAATTCATCTGCTGCTTCCACAATATAAACATTAATTGTGGCACTAGCTTGTTTCTATTGGCTGGGACAAGCTATATACAATTTAGATTTGCTCCCTTTAGGGATGATCTCATTTTCTCCCCTGACTTAAAACTACAGTGTTTGGTGCATCGTGTTGGAAACTATAGCAAAGAATTGTGGAGTCACCAACACATCTGATATTACTTAACGTGTATCCACGTTTCTTCCACTTTTTTAATCCTCACAGGATTCCTCATATTATGTCCTGCATATACACTGAAAAGTCCAACAGATAAGGATATGCCTTGACAAGTGAAAATCTACTCACAGTCACAAGCTGCTGCTTTACTACACAGTCAGGTATTAAAGCAGGAACATTGTGAGATGCTTTGGAATTTAAGCTATCTACCAACACCCTTCAAATACCAATCTTCTGAAAAGTATCCAGTGTTGTAAATGATCAGCTAAACAGGAGATCAACAGATGGCCCCATCTGCACAGTTTTGAGTGATGAATATTTTGCTTACATGTGCATTGTTCCTCTCTGGGAAAGCACAGACTTCTTCCAGAAACCATATTCCTCTTCCTTTTTCAGAGCTGATGGCTCTGCTCCAACTCATCCTTTCTGTTCTCTTGGTCTCCAAAGCAAGTTGCTCTGATGAGCACCCAGATTAGCACAATGACTTGTCCATCAGAATTTACTATGTAGAAATATAAAAAATGAGAAATGTCATCTCAGTGTTTTTGCCACACTCCATTGTAGGAAAAGCTTTCTGTAAAGACTAAGACCACTGCTATCATACCTTGCTCTCCTACGAAATCACTGTCAGAATGTTTTAACATAAGCAAACTCTTATTTCTTTTTTTATTTCTATGGGGATGCTAGACAAACTAGCACAGAAATTTTTTGTTCTAAAATTTGATGTAATAAAGTTATAAGTAAATGTTGCCTTAATTAAGAGAACTGTCTGCCACTGCTAATAAAGAACGGTGTTCATATTTGTATTTAATAGGTTTATTAAAGTGTACAAATAAACAAGTAAACAGCCTTTCAGAGGGGTAAGGGACTTCTGTCTACTCATTGATGTACTAAACCAGTTTTCAACTGCTCTTCCACACACACATAAGATTTCCGTGGAATTCAGTGAGAACTGTAACCTTTTTATTGATAAAAAGCAAGCAAGTGGCACAGTTTAATGAAAAGAATGTCTCTCAAGTAATCCTCAGCTTGGGACCAGCATTCATTTGGAGATTACGTTCCATACATATGCACATGAGTAGTTGCTAGACTGGAACCAGCAGCAGGTATACTTAGATTACATCTACTCAGGTGTATTTGAGATCCTAAATCTGCCAGTCGTAAAGCAGAACAATCCCATCTCTTCTACAATGCAGCAACACAAATACCCCTTAGGGCTAGGTTTTATTAAAACACAAATTAGAACAAGGTAACTCTGAAAATAGAGATGATTCAAACACAGTTAGAGGACAAGACAATGGCAAAATATATATATTTGAAGAAGAAATCTCCCACCCATCACACACACCTCCCTTTTTCACTAGTTTAGTACGTGGCAGTAGATTCCTGAGTAACACTACCCCCCACACGCTTTCCTGTGCAGATAACCTGCCTGCAACCACTACTTCCTGAGGTATAGCTATGGGTCTGTCATGCCACAGGGTGCCCTCCCCATGGCTTTCGCCAACTCCTAATCCACTCTCTGCAGGCACCCCACCTCCTGCATCTCTTTCCCTACCCACCCAGCTGAGCATCCAGAGACCTCTCCAGGCTGCAACCAGCATTTCATATCTCCTTCTCTGTGCCGCACAGAACAAGGTGCCAACACAGCCAGCTAACGGGCTCGTCTGCTGTTTATCACACTAGGACGTGGCTAGGCATATGGCATTTTTCAAATATAGTCAACTTCATGCTGAGAGGAGGCGAATGAAAACCAGCATCTGGGTGCAGGGGAAGGACCAACTTCTTTTTGATGTATCTGCCCTGGAACCCCAGTGCCTAGGTGAAGCAAGGCACAAGGGTTCTTCCTTGCAAGCTGCCAAATTGGTCCAGATAGCTTTGGTTACAGGTCTATTCTGTGGGGGACAGGTAAATCCAACCCCCTAGCCACACAACATAACAGTCTCCCTGTGACAGAAGTATTTTTCTCTTCAGACCACCTTCTTACATGTTTTACCACTGGAGGGAGTGATTTTTCAAATTTTCTATTGAAGTTTCTATTAAATTATATGGTTTTTAGAGTAATTTCTATGGAAACCTATTAATGTCTATAGAAGGTTTTTATCCCTGTTAAGTTCCATATGTTGTTTTTTCAGAAAAGGATAGTCTTGTAGCTAAAGGAAAAATCTTCAGTTGTACCATGAAAAAAGTGGGAAAAGAGCAAAGGTTTCAAAACTGGGGGATAACAGAAATAAGAACAACTGGAAAAAGGACTATATTTAGTATTTATTTCATTATTATGGGAGTGATTTTTTTTCCAAAGCTTGGGTTCTCACTGTACTACAGGAGATTACAGGGACCAAACCATTTTTTTAAATTAATTTTTAATAATGTGTAATAATCTGAGTGGCACTGGTCTGTGTGTGGAATTAGAATTCCTCTGATAGAAAAAGAAATATTTGTGCAGAGTTTTATGAGCAAAGTTGACCTGAGGCTTCCTGAGGCTGATTGAGAAATTGCAGTCAACGAAGATCCTTAACCCCTTCCGAGCTCCATTTTCAATCTACTAAAGAATGAAGTCTCTGTGGTTTAACATAGAAAGAAACTGACAAAGACCTGAAAAGAGCAATAAACTTGTATATGATTACAAGAAGCTGATACTCCTTTTAAATTTAACTTAATGACCAAACTGTTTTTTCAGCACAGTAAGGCATGAACCTTCAGTTCAACATTTCATAGGTTTATTTAATAGAGCACTACACTTCAAACAAAATGTTCAGAGGTCAGCCCTCTGCAGCCTAGGAATTTGCTGTTGATTTCCCTTCCTTTAGTTAAGAGACAAGAAGCAGCAACCAGAAAAGCACAGCACTTGATACAAGCTCAAAGTAAGCGTCCAAAAAGCTGAACAATTCTGAACTGATAGCAGGGAGTGAGGAAACGCTGAACTGAATGTGCCTAATCCTTACAATAAGCATAGAGTTAGCTGTCCTAATTCTTTCCAGAAAAGCCTGAAAAGTGTGTTAGCAGGGGTTAAGGAGAATATTTATGAGACCTAAAGATAAAGACCCTGCTAATGTTGCTGCCTGTTGCCACACATTTCCATTAACCTGCAACAACCTACCAGTGGGCCAGCTCTGTGGGTGTTAATCTCCGTAAACTTTTTCATCCAGTCAAACATGTTTTGCCAAGGCATTGTACTAACCTCAAAGCTTTGCCTGTTCCAGCACTGCTAGTGATAATTATATTTATTAATGACTTCCGGTTACTCAAGGATACTGGGTCTGCAGTGCAAAGAATGCACCTCTTCAAGTTGAAAAGGAAAGTGCAGCCATCACTATAAGGAAAATTCCTAACGTCTAAATGCTGTCAGATTTAAAATAAAGGCTGCTATATTTAAGTCAGAGGTAAATATCATCAGGAAGTCATAATCTAAACCAAAGAATATGTTCAGTGATTTGTTTTACATACCCTTAGAGAAAAAATATTTTTACTGCAGAGTTTTCTAGAGTCAGTAAGGTTTAATATAAAACGACTTTGTTTTTTTAAATTTTATTGAAATGTTTGCTAGAAGATTGAAAATGTGGAACTTCATTAGGAAGATGTAACTGAATACCACCTAGAATATGCAGATGTATGTTTATTATTTAAGGAAAAGTATTGTGTCCAATTTCACATTCAGTCTATTAAATTTCTCTTTTGTGATTTACTTCATGTTTCTCAAGGACTGGGACATCAAACATGTTTAAAAGCAGAGGATCTGTTGTGGCCTTTGTGCTGGAAAACTTATGATGCCATTGCAACATTTTTTGAAAATCTAACAAATGCTGTTCATCTATACTGCTTGACTCTGCACTAGTTGATTTAATAATTAGGAAAATGGGGATGTGGCAGGAAGACCATGCTGTTAGGAGTTCTCTCTGCCTTTTCCTAGAAAGACTAATGCAATTGTGAGAGCCCTGAAGTAAAGGAGATTTTTTTGCTGAACTTCTGTGGGGTCAGGATATTACCAGAGATGAGACTTAAAGGGTCTGCCAGGACTAGAAAAATAAGTGCTGTTTTATAATATGTTAGCCACCATGCTTTAATTAATATGTTTTAAAGCATTACTCAGCATCTGCTGGTGTTTGCTGGTGTCAGTCCAAACTCACTGGCAGTAGCCTTTACTCACCCACCTAAGTATTAGTACAAGATGGTGCATCAAGCACAGCATTGCTAGCCGGTCAAGGGAAGTGATTGTCCCACTCTGCTCTGCGCTGGTGTGGCCTCACCTCCAGTACTGTGTGCAGTTTTGGGCACCACAGTATAAGAAGGACATGAAGGAGGGCAACAAAGATTGTGAATGGTTTAGAGGGCAAGACATATGAGGAGTGGCTGACATCACTTGGTTTGTTCAGCCCAGAGAAGAGAAAACTGAGGGGAGGCCTCATGGCGGCCTGCAGCTTCCTCACGAGGGGAGCGGAGGGGCAGGGCTGATCTCTTCTCTCTGGTGACAGGGACAGGACCCGAGAGAATGGCATGGAGCTATGACAGGGGAGGTTCAGGCTGGGTATTAGGAAAAGGTTCTTCACCGAGAGGGTGGCTGGGCACTGGAACAGGCTCCCCAGGGCAGTGGTCACGGCACCGAGCCTGCCGGAGTTCAAGAAGCATTTGGACAACACTCTCAGACACATGGTCTGGTTTTTGGGTGGTTCTGTGTGGGGCCAGGAGCTGGACTCGATGATCCTTGTGGGTCCTTTCCATCTTGGGATATTCTACGATTCTATGATTGTATGAAGATACTGACATATCTACTTGAGAGCAAAGGTATCAGGGTCACCTAATAAATGTAAGCTTACCAGGAACTCATTTTTTTCCTGTAGTTAGGCCTTTACTAAATTCACACATAGAAGAATACGTTAGAAATAAATGTCAGGATAAAGGAAAGAAAGGTTTCCTACTCATGAAGGAAGACAGAGACTTCCATCAAGACTGGCAGGAATGGTATGCATGGAAGAAGCCCACACAGTTATTGCAGTCTGAAGTCTGCTTGCAGAAGTCCTTCCTGCTTTGAAGGCACTGTGAGCTATGTGCAAGCTGCAAGAGGAATTTGGCTAAGTTACACCAGAAGGAGGTCTGAGTCAGGGGTGATGGCTGAGCAGCTGGTACGTTGTTGGTCGCTGGAAGGTTATGTGTGCATGGTGGTGAATCAGGATGAAGGAATTAATTCACGACGTGAGATTCAAAGTGCGACCAAGGTGAGACAAAAGCAGACACCACAAACTTAGAAGGTGTTTTTCTTCATTATTTCTATCACACTTTCTGCATCTTTCTGTTCCTTGCTTTACTAGCTACTTGCCAATGCATCTTCTGTGGTTGATTGCACAAATTTATAATAAGAATTTTTATCTGGTATAGAAAATGTAGTTGGCTGTCTCATTCATGGTTTTTTGTTTGTTTGTTTGTTTTGTTTTGTTTTTTAATTTTGCCTATATCTCAGAAAAAGTGTAGATGGTAACACCATCTGTACTAAAGGGACCTCTCTTTTGCTATCCAGGACCCAAACCGGAAATTATTCTGCTTTACTATAGAAGCTGGAAAAAAAAAAAGATAGCAGAAAAAGAGGAAAAGTGTTTCTGCTTTGATGGAATGACAACTGTTATAGCTATTAATTGAATACACTTAAACATGCGCCTTTGCAGCATTCATAGACTTCCTGTTGTGGGCTGGGGTTCCGCCATTGCATTAGGCTCATCTAATTAAAATATGCAATTAAAAGCCGGAAATCCCACCTCCATGTAACATGCAGCCAGGTGTTCCTGTTGCCTCCTCTGTGTTACCATTAGCTAGGGGGTGAAGCAGGTGAGGTAAGCGATCAAGCTCACCATGGGCTTGCATGCATGCTAGTGCTGACACAAGAGAAGCATCAGAAAACCACAGTGAGACAAGGCAGAGGGTAGACCAGAATTACCTACTTTGACAGCAGACAATATTTTTGTTAGCTTAAAGCACTTGTGAATCCTCAACCTCAGGCTTTACCCAAATGGAAATTATTTATTCAATGAGGAAAAGACCTATATTTTGTTTATATCAGGAATAAAGGTTCAACATTTCAACTTACAATAGTTTTAATAAATGAAAAACATAACATTACTGCAAATTTTCTGATAAAAGGAAAAGTGAATAATATTCATTCAGAAAGTTGAAAGAAAATTAAAGGGTAGGGTGAGTGTTTACTCTTAAGTGAGCAGGGAGGACATTCTAAAGTCTGCATAAAGATCAACAATACCTGTGTTAGCCAAAATAGAAATCGCTGTTGCCATCTTTCATGCTCACTTCTTTTATGTTGCTGTTCTCATAGACATGTAATTGCCCCTGTGAATTTAAAGGACTGCTGAAAAACATTTTTTAACTTGTTGGCGGAGCTCTCAGCAGGAGAAACAGGCAGTACTGCCATTTCTTGCTCTTCCCTGGGAGAGAAAGGAGGCTAGTGGCACTCTGTGGCAGGTGAAGCAGCTTCATGCTGTGCAGAGCGAGGTGTTCTGCAGAAGGCACTGCAGGCTGGCAGCCCCTCAAGGGCATTAAGAAACTGCAGGGTTATATCATTATACTTAGGCTTCCTTCTCTCTTGTCTCTTTCCCAAAGACAATTCTTTGTCCAGCACCTTTTTCCACAGATTTTCCTTTTCGGACTTGTGAGCTCTTGAGACTTGAGAAGGAAAGCTGCTCTCCTCCAGCTCCACTAGACCTCCCCTTGCTTAAGTCTTTGTCATGGGACTGGAGGAGAAAGAGCCCAGAAGAAGCAGATGAGTGTGTAAGGGAAGGAGGGGAAGTATGCTAGATGGAGTGCAGGTGAGAAGATTGGAGGGAAAAAAACAAGCATAAGCTTGAGTGACCTATGGTGGCATTCCTATCAGTTACTGTAAGTTCCATAAATCCTGATTGTGCTTTGTTCATAAAAAGGGGCAAAGGATGGTAAGTCCAAGACGTGTCATGTAGGGCAAAGCAGTCTGATTATGCTGAGGATGAGTCTCAGACTGACTAGTTGTGTCTATCTCTACTGCTTATTATGTGCACATATGAATTTCAAATGTCTTGAGTATTCAGACAACTTTATATAGGCTTCAAAATACCACCTTCCTCACATCAGCTTACAGTTTTTATACAAACATGAATTTTTGCTAAGAAGAAGGATGCAGTAGATGTAACTGGGAGGATATGGCAGCTGGTATCATGACAGGGTTTGTGAAACAGAGACATCTACTGGTTGAGCTTTGGGGGGAAATATTTTGCTATGCAACTTCGCAGTGCAGTGCTCTATTCCTTTTCTTTGATCTGCATCATTAATCTGTTATGATAGGTCTGCCACTAATCCATGGCCTCAGAAAATATGCACACGTGTCAAAATGAGTTTTGCTATAAATTATTTAATGATTTACAAAGCAACACTCAACACATGCCACCAAGTGATTTTAAACTTCTGTATGTTTACAGTGTTTTTCAAAATCCTTGGTGAAAATGAATCATTTATCACAACATAAAATCACCAAAGCTTGAGAGAGTAATACAAGATTTTAGGAACAAGTCATAAAGCGGTGAAGGCAAAAATACTCTATATCTGGCCATTGAATCTTATATTATTCAGCTCAGCACCATTAACGCTGAAGTTACACAGACAAAGAATATATCTTTTTTACTTATTAAGACCTAAAGTATGACATAAAGAAAAAAATCCACAGATGATGAGTTAAATATCCTAAAAGAAACTACAACCAGTATTACCTTTCATGTTTACAGAACAGCTTCATTTTCCTAGTGGGTGAGAAGTAATGATAGGAGAAGCTTGGGAAGTCAAGAGATTTGGGTAGATGAAAGTATACTAGCAAAGTTAGAAGACTGATTTAAACTTTAGTCACATTATCCTTGCTTCATATGTCTGCAGAAACAGACACTCTCATAAGATCAATTTTTTGAGGCTTTCCTGGTATCTCTTTACTTCAGTCAAGCTAGAAATATTGCCAGAGTTGCCTTACCAACAAGAGCCTTTTGCACAAACAACCTTTTCTCCATTTTTTTTTCCAATGGAATTTAGTACACAAAAGAATGAAAACTATTTTAGAAGAAAAACAAAATTGCATGAGCCATGTTTTGAGTGAAAAAAAAAAAAAAAAATCAGCCAGACCCTTTAATTTGGGGAATTTCAATAGAAATAGTGACTACCAGCTTCAAAAAGTTTGAAAGGCCTGATATAATCTATGCAGTCACCAGATGCCACCTCCCTTAAATTTATGATTTCCAGTAAGCCAGTGCTGCATACATTTGAGGAAGCAATGCTCATCTGTGGTAATAAGGACCATGTAAAACGATTAGAGAAGTAGTAAGGCAGGTAAGTAGACAGATAGACAGACAGGTATGTATGTAGGTAGAATCCTTTCAGCTTTTGGATTACATTTCATTTCACAGCCTCTTAATACATGATGTCCTCTTGGAAAAAAAAAAGGTTTATATTAAAATGCAGCACTACTCCAGTGAATTGTATTTATTCACCCTATCATTGCGCCTGCTGAAAAATTTCCCAGAGGATCGAAATATCATTTAAAGCCTTAAGTGTGATGAGGTTCTCTACAAAACTTTCTTCCCTCTCCAGTAATTCTACTTCTAAAAGTGAACACCAGCTGTGGCTCACCTCTCAAAATGTATGTTGTATCATGACTGATGTCACTCTTTGGGGTTAAGCTAGGGCAGAAGCAGCCAGTTCAGGTCTAATTGTTGAAATGTATGCTTAGTTCAAGTTAAACAATAGATCCCTAGGAAAAAAAATCAGCACAGAGGTGCTGAGTTGTGAAAAGAGTGTTGTTTTGGGCCCAGTCGCCTGAATAGACTTGTTAAAGCCCATGGCTGATGTATGCTAAGCAGAGCCAGGCAGTATGTAGAGAGAAAGGGAGGGCAGGCCAGTTGAGCGGGCACATCACTCTCTGAGCCAGGGCACACACTTTGATGGCTCCTTTGGAGGTATGAGTGAAAGCCAAACCTCTGTAGCCTCCTTTTTTTTCATTTCTGCCATGCAAAGATAATCAGGTTTATGTAAAGTATGTGTGCTCTTTTGACAGTCCGCGATATCTCATTAATTCAATCACACCAAACACCATTGTTCCCAAAGTGTTTGAAATGCGGATAGGCATGGAGGCTTTCTTAATCCTGTCAATCAATGTTAACATTTTTCTTGCAGTTGCCATGGCCAGGGCCAGAGTTCATGAAAACACAGAATAAGAGCCAACAAAACAAGAATAAAGACTTATTTGAGATACTCTTTTTAAAGGACATCTACCATGCACAAAACATGGGAAGTAAATGTAGACAAGTTTGGACACTATGGCTCACTGAGAGGAAAAAGGGGGAAAAAGAATTTGAAAATCAAATAGGCCTATAAAAACTTGACCCAAGAGTCTCTGGGAAAAACCCGATGAATTGCTCCCTAGTAGAACAATGTTCTTTCTTTCGTGCGTTCTTCAGGAGGACAATGCTCAATATATTATAACACATGCCACTGATGTCTTTACACTGTTGTAAGCCAGCTCAGACCAACGGAATGCTGATCGCGGACAACAAGAGATTGTGCAGCGGTAATTCTCTCTTTCTCCTGCTCGGTTACAAACAAGCACTGGGAAAATTATTCATGCATATAGGCCAACAAAGCAGAGACGGGAGATTTGCGATGTCATGCAGCGAAATCATGTGACAAACTTTAAAATAAAACCCCAAGCCTTCACCCTTTGAGACTTTGTAAAATAACCAATTTATCTGTATGAATGTAGCAGCCAAAATGTCTTATCGTACCGGTGGAAATCATGGCCATTTTCATCTTGCATTACAGATTAATGAGACCACAGTGCACATGCTAAACAAAGAAACATAACAATTACATAATAATGCAATTTCTAAAGCTATGAGAGAAAACTCCTCACTGGGATTTACTGCCTCTCTGCTGATTCCTGACAGGCCTCAAAGGCATTTATATATACTTCTAATTAACTAGGAGGAAAGATGTGATATTAAACCATACAGGAACCCAAAGACAGATTTTTCCCTACGTACATATAGAATTTTTGGACATCTGTGTAGGTACCATGTCTCACACTTCAAAACAAGATTTGTTTCAAATTTTAAAACAAACACAAACAAAAAACTTTTGTATGGTTGGAGATTAACCTAGAACATCTGGCATTTCAGCTATGAAAAGGAGAGGAATGGTGGCTCCTTGGAAGCTGTCATACATATCACTTCAAGGGTTTTTCATCGAGATTTCTGCAGGGAAGAGAGCAAGTCCTTTCAACACTGGCAATTAAGGAGTGTTCTTCTACTGTTGTGGCAGATCTCCACTGATCTAGAAACATACATCTATGCAGATCAATAAAGCGTGACATGACACAGAGTACTTCAATGGGACAGTACAACAAAACAGCCTCTTTGCCAAGGACAGAACCTTAATGCACTGGACTGAGTCTGGCAGTTATATGTGTAAGTAGGTAAGGAAAAAAAAATGAAATTTTTACCTTAGTGTTAGTGAAACAGAACTGGAATACTTCACAGAATCACAGAATCACAAGGTTGGAAAGGACCTTCAAGATCATCTAGTCCAACTGTCATCCTATCACCAATACTACCCACTAAGCTACTAAACCATATCTTGTAGCACCTTGTCCAGGCGCCTCTTAAAAACCGCAAGGGTCGGTGACTCCACCACCTCCCTGGTCAGGCCGTTCCAGTGCTTGACCACTCTCTGAGAGAAAAAGTTTTTCCTGATATCTAGTCTAAATTTCCCTGTGTGCAACTTGCGGCCGTTACCTCGAGTCCTATCATTAGTTATGTGGAAGAAGAGGCCGACCCCCTCCTCATCACAACCTCCCTTCAGGAAGTTGTAGAGTGCAACTTTGTACATTTCTAATGACTATACACTAAAGGACGTTGAGAAGTTGTGAGCTGTGTTGATATCCTGTCTTGCAAGAAGACAACACCTGATCTTACCACTCATTCCAGGTTTAACACTATTTGAGTATGCAGCAGTTTGGTATTTGTAGTATCAGTTCCACCTTGACAAGCCAAAGTAAGGTATCTGACCCCAGAGGTCATTCATTTAAGGCTTTCCAAAAGTACTCCGGGGTACTGAGGCTGGAGGGGAAAGCTCGGTACTGTATCTCCATCATTCCCAGAATCTATTCTTCCTCCTCTTCTGCAGGATGTACCATTTTCTCCCTCCTCACACATTGGGTGAGTAGAAGAAATTCTCAATATCTCTGTCCATTCTTGGGCATATCAGGAGAAAACTAAGGTCCTTCCTGCACATTTTCTAGAGGTGTTTCAGATAAGCCAAGGGTCACATGACTCACAGGCAGACTACCCAGTTTGAGAAAACCTAATCAACAGAATGGCAACAATTTTTGCATGATGCTAGAGTTTACTGGATCAGCTGATTTGTTTAGTAATGAAGAAAAATGATTTTGTTGTTGTTTGGCTAGGCTTTGTTTGTTTGTTTGTTTATCCTGTTTTATCTGCAAGGTCCAACTCACCCACTTCAAGGATGGGAGGTCCTCTATTGTGATGTCTGTAGCATAAGAATATTTTCATTAGGCAGGAAAAAAGTTGGTGAAATTCATGAGTGGGTGTCTACTCAGGAAATACATCTACAGTTCAACTGATGAAAACAAGTTTTCAATTGCAGTGTATTGCAGTGTCTTTTCTCTCCTAGTTGCAGCTATGCACTACTTTGCTTATTATCTAAACATCATTGTCAGAATATTCTGGTACTCAGCACATACCAACACCTAAAATCAACAGCTCAGAAATTAAATGTACAAAAGATGTACTAGTCAGAAATGGATAAATAAAGGTATTCTGGAGACTGGATGATTACACATTGATGGAATTTTTATCTTTTACTTTATGCTAAATTCCAGTAGACAGATTTCATTTCTGAGAATATCTTCAGCTGAAGAAAAATGTGAATCTGTCATGTTATTTTCTACATTGCCAGCCTCCTTCTTTCCTTTGCCTCTCCCCTTCTCCCCTCCACCTACCCTGCATCAGCATTCACTCACTCCCAGTCTTCCTCTCTGGCATGCTTCCCTGGTTTTCTGTTTGATCTCTGTTGTTTTCCTTAGTGTCTTGTGCAGAACATACGGCTGGGAAGCTTTGGTCAGTCCACTGTTCTTTCCCCTCCACCTCTAGCTGCAATACAGTTCCCTTCTGGAGTTTGAGGCAAATGGTAAAGAAGAAAACTGATATAAACATTACCTCTTTTTCAATGTCTCTTGATACTCCTATCTGACTATTTGAAAATTCAACTGGAATAACAACTGATGTATCTGGCTTGGTCATATCCCAGGGATGATTCTCACCTCTTGAGAGCTTTGGAACATGAGTCTACATAAGCTTGCCAGCGCAGTTGCAATGATAAGGCTGCACAGTTAAAATACTGAACAGGCAAGAAACTCAATATTTAGAATGCCAAATGGACAAGATTATTACTCTTTCTATATATATCACAATAATTCTTTTAACAGTATTCACACTATATATTGATATTTGCAGACATCAGGTATATTCACTGTGTATTCCCCAGTTGCTATGTGGGATGGGAAGACCAAACTGTATTATTGAAGTATGTAGGGTAGCAGAGCTATTTTACTTCATGAGAAAGGCAGAAAGCAGCAAAAGACTCCTCAGTGACTTCACCCATTATTGCCCTGCTGGGACACAGCAGCCTCGTTCTCCTCCTAGCAACCCTGTCCTGCTCCAAGCGCTGCAGGCAGAGCCATGGGAGCTGTGAAGCCCTGCTCTCTCAGCAAGAGTTGAGCACTACCACACTTGGCTGTGGCCAGTTGACTACTAATCCAGGTGTAGCACCTTTAAACAAACATTAGTACTAGATGAGTAGTGACTATTACAAAATCACAGGCCAATTCAGGTTGGAAGGACTTCAAGACATGTCAGCTATGAGGTCAGAGCAGGTTCCTCAGGGTTTTATCCAGTCTTGAAAACATTGACTCCATAGCCTTGCAGGGCAACCTCATCCACTACTGCCCTGTCCTCATAGTGAAAGAGTTTCTTGTATCCGATTAACCAGACCCACTCTTGTTTCAACTTAAGGTTTTGTCTTTTTTGTTTGTTTGTTTGCTTTTTGTCCTGCCACACACCACTGAGAAGAGTCTGGCTTTGTCTTCTAAATAACCTTCTCATTGGTATTGGAAGGCTGCTGCTAAATCTCCCAAAACCATCTCTTCCCCAGGGTGAATAAGCCATACTCCCTCAGCCTGTCTTCACAAAGCAAGTGCTCCAGCCCCCAGCCAACTGCGTGGCCCTCTGCTGAAATTGCTCCAGTTGATAGACATCTTTCTTTCGACCCAGAACTGCACACAGTACTCTAGCTGTCATCTAATGAATGCTAAGTTTTGAAGGATAAGCACTTCTCTCCACCTACTGGCTCTGGTCCTGTTGATAACAGTCGATGCTGTTGGCTGTCAGTGCTGACACAGCACGCTGCTGGCTCCTATCCAGCCTGCTGTCCACCAGCCCCCCCCAGGACCTTCTCCACAGAGCTGCTTCCCCAGCACTCAAGCCGCAGCCTGTAGTGTTGCAAGGGACTCTTCCTTCCCCAGCACAGGGCTTGACACATGTCCCTGTTGTATTCCACAGGGTTCTTGTTGAACCGTTCCTCCAGCCTGTTTGTGTACCTCTGAATAACCATCCTGTTCTTGAGCTTATTGAGTGGTCTCCACAGACTTGGTGTCACCTGCAAACTTGGTATGAGTGCCATCCATCATCTCTTCCAAGTCACTGCTAAAGATGCTAAAGACTTTAAAGGTCCTAGTAAGGACCCTGGCAGTACCCTACTTGTTACCATCCTCCAGGCAAAGCACAACACATTAACTGCTATCTTCTGGCCATTTTATCATTTTTTTCACCCATCTAGTTTTCAACTCATCTGGTTAAGTCTGGGTGATAATTTGCAGTATAAAATAGTGTAAAAGAATCTCAAATAGTCCCTAAAATTGTGGAAACACTAAGCTTTTTACCCTCATGATTTTCTTACCTTTCTTTTTCAGAGAGTGAGAACATACAAAAAGGAATTTTCTTGTGCAATTCTATGAAACTAGAATTTTGCTTTAAAATGTGTCCTTGCACCTCTCCCAAAGTTCCTATAAGTTCAGTAAAAAAAAAAGAGAGAGAGAGAGATAAAAGCTTTAGAGAGGCTTAATTACACTTTGTTATAACATATTCATAGTTGCCAGATGAGCACTCTCAGAACTAATTTTAACACCTTATTAGAATATATATTTCAATCCAAATTAACCAAAGGCATTAATCTTCAACACATATACATAAATCCAGACTGTAATTCTTTTAACTTTTTCCTTTGTTGTAATTTAACACTGGTTTTAATATAAAATGCAATGAGACCATTGGTTATACTTTTCCATTTGCAAAACAAAAATATTCCATAATTTAGAAGTATTCTAAATATTTTACTTGAAATTTTTAATTGAGGCCCACACATACCTCAAAATATAATCTTGCCTTCAAATAGGGATGAAATGCAGAATATCACATCTCTAAATGTGAACCTACTTGAGAAAGTAAAAACACTTAAAAAAGAAAAAAGAAAAAAAAAAAAAAAGGATGAACTTTATGGATGTTATTATGAAAGCCTAATTAAAGCAAGAGACACCAAATACTTTCTGTAATCCCTTCTCTCCCTGCTCTTCCCCCCACACCAGTCAAAGAAGCTTCTCTTTCTACTTCATCCTGAGCCTCCGGGACAGGCACACAGCAATTCTCTCTTCTTCATCACTCACTTCTCATAAATCTCACAAATCTTGACACTAAACTACCAGCTCTAGATGAAGTTTTTTAGAATGACAGTACACTGTACCTTCAGCTTATCATACCATTTACATTTGAGTCTTCCTTATTTCTGCTTTTCCAAGAAAGAGAAGATTAGATAAGCATTTAATCTCTGGTCATTGTCATACATGCAAAGCAGCTGTGGCAGTTAAATACATTGCCACCCTACATCAGTGACCCCAGTCCGGGCCAGTGAATGGAAGACTCCGAGTACTTGCTCCGCGAGCTGTACTGTCTCGGCAGGGGGCAATAGTGAGCAGAAAGATTTGGTAACTTTCTCATCTGTGACAGCTTTTTAAGGCACCCAAGTTCATGGATATTGCAGACAAGTTCTGACAAGTATAGCTGGAACAACTTAAGATGTAGGAGTGACTACAGGGCAAAAGAGATAAATAGGCCCTGAGGTGAGTGACAGGTGAAGCGATTAGCCCAAGCTAGGAGTTTTAACTACCTGAGGTCTATAATCCTTTACCACCATGCAAGGGAAAGGCAGGCAGCTGGGCATGGACACCCCTGGCCCACTCTTGCTAAATGCCTTGCAGCACGTTTACCAAGGTTTTAAATCTCATAGTCTTATATTCAGAAACAGCTGGCAAAAAAATCCTGAAGTTCATTGTGATGCTGATTCTTTTGGTTATAAAAACACATTCATATAAAAACACATTGGCTTTGGGTTTTGTTGTTTGTGTCTCAGGGTTCTTTTTCTGTGAGGTGTGGAGAGGCTGTGGTGTTTTTCCCCCTGATGGTATCTGCTCCTCTCTGTCAGGGGTACTTTGACAAATAAACAGTTCACCTGGAAAAAAAAAAAAGCCAAAGAACACTATGCAGAACCAGGTAGGTCATCCTGGTGGTGCTAATTGGAAAGAAACGCACGTGTTACCTTTGAATTTCTTACACTGGATTTGTTAATACCCAGAGGTACCTAAAACTAGTGATGGCACACAGAACTAGTTCTGCTGTTCTAAACAGATTTCAGGGATTGGAGAATAGCTATATCGAAAGATGGCAACAGAGTCATGCCTTACATGTATCATTTTTTTTCTGTTTGTGATTGACTTTCATAAGGTTTAGAAAAGGCAAGGCTCTGCAAATACAACAAAATGTATAGCACCTAATGGAGTAGTTCAGATGGGGTAAATACTCTACCTGTGACAAAAAGAAGCAAAGGAAGCTTCTGATAACAACTAATGGGAAATTGCACTCTGAAGTGCAATAAATCCATCCATTAAAAGGGTAAAGAGAGCTCAGACTTTGAAAACTAGGAATACTGCAGAATACTCTGTCAGTCTCATGTTGGACAGGATTTGGTTTGCTTTTATGGCACCACATAAAGAAGTAATAGGTCATAAAGCTTTCAGGGCCCTAACAGAGGTGACAGTCTTTATACCCCCTCTGCACATGGGGGATGAGAAACAGATGTCATACCACTTTCCTACACTCTTCTCTGTGTCAAAGGCTGTCAGAAGGGTGGAGGAACGAGCTGTATGCCCACTGCTCTATAAAGTTAATGTGTTTGTTGAGTCCACAGCCTGTTCGCAGGTAAAAGACCGCAACCAGATGTAGTTCTGATTTCCAAAGTCATATTCTAGCCCTTTGCAAGAAATTAAATTATAAGCAGAAAATATATTCTAGCCAAAAACAGTTAATTGGGAAAGTGTGACTTCATATATAGTGAAATATGCTTTCAGTCTGACAGAGATTTTCATCTTCATCCAATAACTCTTATACTGGAGAGCAAAATGAAGACTTTACTAACTTCCATTCTTCAGCTATTGTCAGGAAAGATAAAGCCACATTGGAAGATTTGTGTTAAACAGCTGCAGGTGATCACAAAATTAAACACCTAAATATTTTTGGGTTTTGGTTTGATAAAGAAACAACTGACCAGCACCTTCTTTGCACTTTTAGAAAGGAATGCAAGGAGGAAAAGCAAGTTTGCATACTGGTAAGGATGACCTCTCAGCTGTTGAAAGGTGTTCAACTGCTCCATGTAAAAATTATTCAGCAGACAGAATGCAGTGCATTCACAGCCTTCACTGTGCTGTTTTCCATGTGGTACAAGTGGATATGAACACGTTGGGAAAAATGTTAAATAACTAAAAATGTACCAGAAAATTAATGGGAATGAGAGGGGACAGAGTTCTTGATCCACATGAATGTGCAGGGTGAAAGTGTAGATAAATTTGGATTAGCAAGCAAAACTGAGCCCTGCTGTTAAATGGCACTTGATTCCATTAGACTGTGTCGGATTGTTAAAAATGCTAACATTATGTGTGACTATTCATTTTCATCACCTGCTCTTGATTAATCCAGTTCTAAATGGCATCTGTGGACCCTGCCATCTCATACTACTTAATTAAATTAGCAACACATTTGTCTCCCCCGTTTTCCTATCAAAGGGTTGTGCTCAGGAGAAATAAAACCTTTGTTCACCACAACTCCATATAATTTACACTCCTTTTTCTCTTTTTCCGCCAGCTCCTGGCTCAGATGCTAAATTGTAACTGGTAATAGGGAACTATTAGGTCTAGTGAAGCGTGTCAAAGAAGTCAGTGGAAAACCAGACCTGAAAGGAGACCTCAGATCTCGTAAAACAACAGGGTCAAGTTTCTAGATTCAGGCTTATATTGTACCAAGATTCATTCATTTTGCAGTTAAAAAAAAAAAAAATCTTATGACCTTTGTATATATTTGGGACAGAAAGACAGGAGAAAGACCGAAGGAAAAGAGAAGGAGAGGGAAGGATGCTAAAACAGGTAGAGGACTTTTGTTCAGGTTATTTTCCCAAGAAGGTAAAGAACATAATTTGTCAATAACAGACACCCATATATGAGTAATGGGCCATAGTGTACTGTATCTCCAGAGTAAGGGATTTATGTAATTTATGCTGCTAGAGAACCGTACTATATAGTACTATCGTATTGAACAGTACATAATCACAAAATCTATTCTATGTGAAAATAAAACATTCACTGTACAACTAACCACAATCTCCACTTGCGCATTGATATGATACTATATGTAGTTTCCTCCAGACTTTGTTCCTCATCCCAAAAATGTTAAACTCTTTCATCCTTGTAAGTCCCTAGGACAACTTATGGCATGTGTTACATGTCAATCAAGCCAGGATAACCTAAATACCAGCAGCTGTCCTCCTTTTCTTTCAGGTCCTTCTGTGATAGGAGAAGAGGTTGAGACACAGAGTCCTTTTTTTCTGGGTTGTAACTGAACTCCAGAGGGCAGGCTGGCAGGAGTGTGCCACATGCTCTCTGCCTTGCTCCCTGTGTAGTCGCTGCTTCACTCACAGTACCTTCCATTTCTTGAATGGGAACCTACCTGCATGCAGATCTTTTTTCAGCCTTCCTCAGCCTCCCGTGACTAATCATCTGCAGCAGGAACCCAACACTGCTGAGAACCTGTGAACTTCACCTCTCTGTGCCAAACTTCCCCTTTTGGAAATAACTCCTTCAAGAAGTGTGGCAACAAATTCACTCCGACTTGTGAAGCACTTAAAATACTTGTCAAAATGCAGAATAGACTATGAAGAAAATGGTATACTGAGGGATCTGAGACAGGAATAGTTAATCAGGTGCTGCAAGACCCAGTGCTTTTGCGTACTGTCTACAAAGTAATCCTCAGCCCTAGGTTTAGTGTCTGGTCTTCCCATACATGCATAGGTGAGTGAGAGGCCTGACAAAGACGTTTCCAGCAAGTATTTACACAGGGAAGTATCAGTGTTAGCCAGGACTGAGACACTGAAGACAGACAACCGCTTCAGCAGCTTGGGCCTCTTCCACCTGCAGAGAGATGGCACAAAGCCAGAATACCCAATAATCCTGATTGAGATGTTCAGTCGGGATGCAGGACCGGCATTTTCAAATTCTCTATGCTTTGATTATCCCTTAGCCCTGGCTTCTTCAGTCTCTCCTGTACATCTTTGTGTAAAACAAATATTTACTGGGCCAGAAGAGGAACAAATGGCTTCTATAGCACAGTACCTTAGAAAGTGAGGCTCACATCTTTCCTGGAGCAGGCATGGGTTTGTACTCCTCAACATCACAAGTCAGTGAGGCAGGGGACCTACTCAAAACAGCAGACTGACTGACTGGCAGTCCTTTGTTTTCAACATGCCCTGAGCTCACCCAGAGGATTGCACCCCACTGATCAAACAGACAATCCCCCAAATAATCTGAGAATCACGTTTCAGGCTTGAATGAGGCTCTCAGCAGTGCCAAAGTCTGAACAGTTCTGCACTTGCTAGCTGGTGAAAATACCAGTGCTGAAGGAAGGGCTAAAGCATCTCCATAAACAAGTGGAAAATGAGTTCCTAGAAGGCTAGACATAAGCATGTCAGAAATAGATGGGCACCCTTTTCATCAGAATGAGGATGGTCACTTTTGGAGGAGAATCTGGAAAAAAAAAATCTGAATACCAGTTGTTGACAAGTTCTTCCCTAACCACCATCTACTCTATCCATCGAATGAAGAAAAAGGCCAACTGGATTCATGTAATCCTATAGTGATTATCTAATTAATTCTATCATAATTTATATGCAGAGACAGAAAATCTAAACTGACCTGTGCAAACTTGATCTTGGCATTTCCTATGTACCGCTTGGTTTTAAACAATAATAATATATATGAATATATATTTTGGTACGGTGCTTGCTGTGTACAGTTGTAAGTATTACAACAATGCCAATAAAAATGCTAAAGGAAAACTCAGGGCTTTCATCTTGACAGAGAAGTGAGGCATCTTAAAACTTGCATTTTTAAAAATATAATTGAGTTGCTCTTTTTTGAAAAAGTGAATTTGGTGGAGTTGCAAATACATATTCCATTTAAATCTCTTCATATCAAGGTGACATGCGCAATCAATCTTCCTAGTGACATTGTAGCAAAGTAGAAATTATTGATGCTTAGGAGCCACAGGATCATAAATAAGGAAATGAAAATGATACTTACTTGATAACGTCCTCTCTTTTCCAAAGTGGAAACTTTCTAATTGCCCTATAGAAAGACAAACAAGGTTGAGGAATGCATGTGAGTGGATTCATAGAAATACAGGGTAAATAATACCAGCTGAGTTTTCATGTGGTCCTTGTTTTTTTTTACAGAAATCCCAAAAGGTCTTCCATGTATACTTTCTCTCCTCTGTACACTAAGGATAAATTTCATTTATTCAGCCAACCCGTTTTTGTTTGAAGTCAGTTCTTTTGCCAGTTTATCCTTTATTATGCAAATTTTTGATGAATAATAAAAGTGCCACATGTTCTTCTTGTTTTGAGCTCTACCAAATACTTAGTAGATATTAAAGCTCTCACTCAGGAAATCATTCCTATTGGGGCATTTTTATATTAATGTTAAAAACATGCATACGTGTTGTTTTCAACAGGGCTGAACACAGTCTCAAATGCTTTCTTTAAATGGGACCTACTGTAGAAACACAACCCTAACTCTAATAGTCCATTTGATCTTGAAAGCAAAGAATATTCAAAATAAGGACAGTACCTTTATAACCAAAACTAATATTTATAATGAATGATCATGACCAGGAGAGAGATAAAAGTGCAAGTGTCCTCTGACATACCAAGGGAAGTTTCCACTGAGTCAATGAACATATCAGTTACAGCTTATGAGTAGCTTGAGCATCCTCTGTTTCTCAGCAAGTTGTTAGTGCCTCTCAGCACTAAGTGGAAGAGGTAACTGAGTATGTGAATGGTCCTGGTCTCTTTCAGAGTAATTTTTATTAATGCAGTGCTGTCTGATGTATCTATGCATCTTATCTCCTGTCCTGAATTATTACCATTTATTCAAACCCAGCTGACTAGAAAAACAACAAAGGTTTATAGACTAATTTCATTTCCACTGAAGAAAGAAATTTAAATATATATGTATATCTCCTATAGAAATCCTGAGACTCAAAATCTGAAATAATGATATGTAAAAAGGTTTGTGAAGTCTTCTCCCCCATTTCAATTTGAAAAGTAATAGGAAACAAGTGGTCAGTTGTGCTGCTCCCTTGTGGATACGCTGTGGCAGAAGTTAGCTCCATATTTGTATCTTCCATTAGATCAACAGAAGGATTATTTTTATAATTAATACGTTTATCAGACCAAGTCTAGCTTTACAGGCTGATGATGTAGTATAGACAGGAATATGAAATTTTATGAGTTCAGGAACAATCTTCATTAGAAAGATTTCATAGGCTCATAAACCATCAGGAAGCTGTATCATGCAGATCTTATCTGTTGCATAATAAATCAAACAGCTTCCCATCACTTTATATCCTCTACATAAGTGCCTTTTGTGATGTTTCATTTCCTATATTCTTGGATTGTTTTGAAAATTAAGAGACAGTGATTGATTTTTAGCCTGTGTCCATCAGGCAGAGTTAAAAGCTTATAAAATCAACATTAATTACAACGTATCATTACTTACTTGCTTTCAGAAAATAACAGGCCTTGGGAATTTGAACATCAACACAGGCAAACAATTGTAGAACCCCAATATAAGATACTCCAATCATCACACACACAGTTATAAAATGAAGGAAGGTGTAAATCAGTGACAAAGAAAATGTATAGAAGTGTTATAGCTAGTAAGTATTTTCATAAGAAACCATGATTTGTTAGAAAAAAATAGCACAGTATACTGTGCACTATTGTCAACTGCATTATTTATTATTTTATTTTTATTCTGTTATAGAGAAAGAATTATATTAATGAAAGATGTATTGGGGAGCAAAAATATAGTAGCTTAAAAATGTATATTTAGCAGATATGCAAAACTATAGGCAGGTTGTGGGACAGATATATATGGGTAACTTTGAAAATTTTCTGTGGAAGGTTACTTAAAGTATTAGGAGATTCCCTACAGCAGAGGGTATTTGACAGCCCTTTGTCTGCTGGAAAATATGGAGAGCTGTTACATTTAGTTTTAACAAGCTCTTTTTGGCTAGTACAACTTTGCTAGCAAAAATAACTCAACAAATGGTATTAAACACAATTCCTGTCATATTCTCAGATGGTATAAATCGTTGGAGTTATACCTACTTTGGTAGACAGTATCTCACTTCACAGCTAGGACTGGTGATATGCACAAAATTTTTATTGGTTATTATTGGTTTTGTAAGCCTGTGTTTTCCTTACATAACCAAGAAGACCATTAGGTACTTCTTGGCAGGAGGTTTCTGCAGAGCAGGGATGTGTAGCTGTGTGCAGCCCTAACCCTGAGTGTCTGAGAAGGTGCAGCGCATGAAGCAGTGCTGATGTGGTGGCCACAGCCCCTTGGCCTCCCCAGGAAATCAATAACTGCGTAAGACTGACGGCATGTAAACATACCTTTCTTTCACCCTGATTATGCTGCAATTTTTGTTGAAGTCACTCAATAAAACAAATTTGTAATAACTATCCTATTGAGCTTAAAACACTGCATGTTGTGATATGATATTGTGTGTGTACATGCATTTTCCAGCATTGGAATTTCCCAGTTTTAAATGTATGCTGTGGTTTCAATAAAATGTAGTTTTATCATACATTTTACAACTCGTAAATTATAATCTTCAATATTTTCTTAGTGTGCAATTTGCTTATTGTTGCTTTGCTTTTTTGTCCTTTTAAATTGTTATTATGCAGTACACACACATGTTCACATCTGGTCTCAACTAAGCCTAAGAATGGGCTCAGAAAATGCCTTCTTCCTTAACCACCTTCACAGGCTGAGTCCCACGGTTATCACTGCTTGCTCAGCTCTTCAGCATACTATGAAGACAGGCTTATTGTAAGATGCTACATATTTTCCATGCCTTAAGCAAGCTTCGCTCTCCCTCCATAGTAGATAGTGAGCTCAACTATATACACAAAAGCTGTAACAATAAAGCTGCCGGAGTGGTAGTATACAAAGTCTCCTGATCATCCAGATCAGAGCCTGGTCTCCTGAATATCTACCCCAGAGATCTGCCCAGAGCATGCACCCTTTCCAACTGTCCACACAAGTATCTACTGACATGATGTGGGGGAAGGAGAGAAGGGAGGAGAGAAAAGGAAAGGAAAGAGGGAAGGACTGTCCTCATCTGGAAAGAGGGAAGGACTGCCCCTATCTCATCTCAAAATGGAGATAATACACAGCTTTGGAGCATGCCTTGGTTTTGCAGGTAAGACACAGTCGGATATGTAACAGTGTCTCTGATGACCTGACCCTGACCAAAGAATCATTAAGTAATTAAGTTTGGACAGGACCTCTGCAGTCCTCTCTTCTAACCTCCTGCCCAAAGCACAAGCAGCTGACCCAAACTGAGCTGAAGGAAAAATGAAATACACAAGGCTACTACTGTGTCATTAGCTCGTACAGCTCTCTTCATTATTTCTGGGTACTCAAGCAGCAGTTTACCTGAGAAATATTTCTTTTACCTTTGGATCATAAGGAACTCATCCTCTCAGGTGGAGGGTGGGGGGTCTGTTCACAGCCACAGCAATACTCGGTTTTCATAATTTTCATTCTGGTATGATCTTATTTTCTCTGAGGATGGAGACTGCAAAGACATTTCATTTTGATCAGAATTGGGCACTTGATTGCATTATCAGAGAAAAGGAAATAGTGGTTTTGATGCCACTCCTGATTCCACATTTTTAGAGGCCTAACACAACACATACAGCTTTGATCTTGAAAGTTTAACCAACATCTAAAGTAACAATTTTGCAAACAGGATGAATCATTTCAATGCCTAAATTACACTTTCACAAATAAGACTCTTGTTCTGTAATGCTTTCCAAGATCATGCATAGACCGCATGCTATCCTGAATAGATTGTGATTTTATCACTTTCGATAGGTGAATAAAAACATTTTTCTGGAAATTTATTTTGTTTCTGTCCAAGATAATGGGATTATTTGATTTGCAATAGAATCTGAAAATGCTCAAATTACATAATTCTGAAAAAAGCATTTCATGATTTTACACAGAAGAGTTGTGGATGAGCCCATTTGGGGTCCTTTTGGGCTAAGTACCACATGCAGAAATAGTAGCAAAGTCCTTGTTCTGAGAAGTTTATCTTCTAAGTAGAGAAGAAATAAGAAGCAGCAGAAAAAAAGCATGTGTATTTCACTGTATCTTTGGAGGATGGAAAGAGGGAGTTCAATGAAAGAGCTAGGAGTTTACACAGGGATGCCTGAAAAGAAAAAAGGAAGAAGGAATACTGAAGTTGAGCAAGTTAGAACAAGAGAAGGGAGCAAAGGGCAAAAGAACCAGGTAAGAATAAACATGGTATGCAGAGACTACAAAGGAAGAAGAAGGTCAGACAAAGAAGAGAGCAAGGATAATGGTAAGATTGTGAATAGTTTGTGAATACAGAAATGCTCAGGCTTTGTCTGCATCTGTAGCAGCTCCCACTGACTAATGTTTGACTGCCTTTTACATGAAGGCCAAAGGGTGAGGGATGGAGGACAGAAGAGAAAAATAGTGGTCTCAGTGTGTTAGCCTTAATCCAATGCCATGCTGGCAAAATCCTGGAACCAGGGAGAAAAGAAAAAATACCTAGGATCCAAAACCAGCCTAAAAGCAATTAAATCTCCACTGTTGCTAGATGAACAAATAGAGCTAAATTTTCAAAAGTAGCTGTAAAAATTTATGTCTAGTTCTTTTCTATTCCTTGTGTAAAAAAATCCATTGCTAATCTTCAGACTATATTTGCATTCATGAGTTAGGAAGATCATGGTCTACATACATCTTGAATGAAAATGTAGTTTGTATATAGGTTACACAGCTTTCTGAATGTGCACCAATTTGGATAAGACAAATTGCACACGCACAGTTTTAGATATTGCTTAGAGGCACCCTTGAAAGGCACCCTTGATTCAAAAGCTATTAGCTACTCATCTTAAATCTCACAAGTCATGCAGGATTAGTCCTAGTATTATTAATGCAGAGAACAAAGTGACTGGAGATTCAAAAGCCATTTTAGATGAATTTAGTAAATTTTATAGCAATCTTTTCACATCAAAGGGTTAAGAGGATAATGGTTATGAATATAGTCCTTGATGTTTAAAGGATCCTTCAATTCCACCTGAGGACAGTGTAGGTCTGGAATAATCTATTACCCATAATCAGATGGAACATGCAATTTATTTTGGGTGAAATTCTCCTGATCTGCATAATTGGTCTTTATATATAGGAACTATAGGGAGGGAAATTCGTATTGCCAACTAGGGGTTAGGATGCATCACATGGCACTTTGCAAAAATTTCAAATCTTGCGCTAAATTCAACAAACATGACTAATGCGAAGGAAAGGGAAGGGGAGGGGA